>JAKNSH010468576.1:0-15924 GCA_027790015.1 Cymbopogon flexuosus
TAAGGCCTTCTTTTGCCCGAACCAGGATAAATCTCGTGTTCTTCATGCATCACCATCCGGATTAGAGAGCACGCATTACAAATTTACTCGTTGGTGTGACCCTCCGGGACGAAACACCAACACTACTAATCGAAAAAATTACTACTAGACCTTTTCTTCCTATTACTACTCGTCGGAAAAATTATTACTAATAAGAAAGATTACTAATTATCTCATAAAGATTACTACTAATCAGAAAGGTCCAATGAATTCATTATTAAATTCAATGGGCTCCTATTGAACCGACATGCACGGCACGCCCTGACACGTTTGCCAAACCGCCCGACATGCATGGCAGGCTCCTCTTTTTTTATTACTATAATATGCTTCGGTGGTAATACTTATTACTAATACAATTCAAAATACTTACTGATGTGATGAGTAGTAATATCTATTACTAATGCGCTTCAAATACTTATTAATGCGATTTAAAAGCTACCAAAAAATAAAGTAAAAATAATACCAACAATTCCATTCAGAAATTATTGAATTTATGTATAAATCTATTATTAATGTGATTTACGGTCAATCAAGGAGTAAAATCTATTACTAATAATGCTACTGCATGGTGCAAACTAGTCCTACGGTTGCGATTCTAGAGAAACACTTACTATTTCAAAGAAGTAATTATGTTACTACCACTAAGATGTATTAAGAGTAATCCAAATAATTCTTTTACTACTAGTAACGAGTATTAGGAGTAATCCAAATAATTCTGTTATTACTACTAAAAGGAGTATTAGAGGAGTAATCTAAATAAAATAAATTAACAAAGAAGAAATAAAGTTGCTGCATTATTTTTAATTCGAGACATCAAGAAGGTGATTTGACATTTGAGTAAGATTGATTTGATGTGTCCTCTTGTTGCATGTCACCACTTTACAAATGGCCAGTATTAACGGTTGTGAACAGTAGATTTTTTTTAACCTATAAAAAGGCAGTAGATCTTCCATCACGCTCATGCTCCCAGAAAAATTTTACTGTTGCCGAATCAAAATAGTGATAATGTTAAGTTTGCGGCCTTTCAAATGATATGCCAGCTTTCCATTTTTATTTAAGATTATACGATCATATTTCATATAAATGAAGTAAATTAAATGGAAAGGTAACAATGCCGGCATGCAACTGATCGTTGTACCTTTTAAAAGCGGTGCCACATGCACCTGGGAATTGACAACCAGCCGCATGCGAGGCTGGTAGTACCTTTTACGGCTGTGACAGATCGACATAGGCTCGTCGGAGTTCTGACCGGTGCGCTTTATAATATATACAGCGCAGTACAAAGTAATATATATATATATAGGGTGCATGTTCCGTACTCGTACGAGTAGTTACTTTCATCTTAAAAAAACCACGTTGTGTATGTGTTAATACTTTTTATCGGTCCGAGTATGTTTAGATACTCATATTAAGATATCCCAGGTCTTACTACATGAAAAATTTTCATGGGAACCTATAATTTTTAATATATTACCAAAATATCACTACCGTACTATATAAAATAAGTATGTCCATATACTCTATGTATGCATGCATACCTAACATACATACCACCCTAGGTGGTCTAGTATGATCATATACTTCATGTACATACATTTCGTTTGGTCATATATGTCCTAAATCTAGAGATCTAGATATGGGAGTAACTACTCATAAGAGTACAAAGTAATATATATATATAGAGGGTGCCTTTTCTATACTCCCAGGAGTAGTTACTCCCATAAAAATATACACAGCAACCCATCGTCTCGCTAGATAGGCATTGCTTAACGGGCTTGCAAACGCAACCCATTCAGTGTGTTGGACGTATATACATGAATTAAAAAAAACAGCCGATGGCTAGATAATTACCGTGAGAAACGGATGAGGGCAACGGTGGGTTGGCTATACATACTTTTTGAATGGGGTATATGTACATACTTTTTTGAATAAAGTATTTATACATACTTTTTTAATAAAGTATTTATACATACTTTTTGAAATTGAGTATACACACATGCTATTTGTACATAATTTTTTATAGAGTATATATATATACATACGTTTTGTGATGGAGTATCTGTACATACTTTTTAGAAATACTTATACATACTTTTTTTTAAATGTAGCATGAATACATACGCCAAAATTTAGATAGTATAAGTGCATACATGGCAGGATTAAAGTATATACGTACATATCATTCGAAAAAGGAGTACTAGTACATACATCCCATACAGGACTGGTGAGGTGCGCAGATGGGTAGTATAAACAAGTACAACAAGCTGGAATATAATATTTGAAGCATACTCTGTACAGAACATGTATCTAGTGATACTCTAGTCTAAAAGTATCTAGTGATACCCTAAATAACCTATGTATCGAGAGAAATGAGAAAATCGTGCACATTCATCCAGCGAGTACCGACGATTCTTGCAGTAGTAACACCTGAAAGCATTGAGAGAAATCATGTGGTTCAGAATCAGCAAATTACTAGTGTTCTAGTACATGACTACTCCAGTTCGTCGAGTAAATGGAGCACAAGAATCTCTGATGATCTGATCTGAAACTGGCGGTGAACAAAAATTAGTGCTTAAAAATCCTTGTGGAATCTGAAACCATCTGCTTGTATTCTGCATAAATTAAGGAAAGGAAAATGTTCAAGGAGGCATAGCGAGAAAAGCAATAGATCAATGCAGGTTGCATCTCTAGCTGTTCCGAATACACAAGTCCTCTCGACCCAAACTAAACAAAGGGAAAGGCAGATTCTCACCATGGACATACCCTAAACCTTGGGCAACGAGATAGAGATGGGGAAAAGCCGATCTATGCCTATGATGTACCCCATCTTAATCCTGTCCTCATTCTCAATTGTCTTCTCCTTTTTTTTCTCTCAGATTTTCACTGCTATGGAGGTGGGTCCACAGAGGGGAAAGCACTATGGGGAGGGAGAACCACGTCCTAGGAGAGAGGGGATCGGCAATGGGGTTAGGGATGCCCCTCCCTAGGTTTATAAAGGGTAAATTGACTTGGGCCAAGCATGAGGTCAAGCATGAGGTCAGGTTGGATGTTTTCTTTTTGTTTTCTCTCCATCAATTGGGCTCAAAATAGACCATAGGTGCGTCAACTCAAACCCAAAAGGACCTTTCTCATAAACTAGTATTATTATTTTGTTTTGGGGCATTACATCCCAAGAGTGAGAATGAAAAGAGATGGAGCAATATAGCATCTTTGGAGACTCCCTTGAGTGTGAAAATGCTGCAAATTTCCATGAAATTTTGGAGATGAGCACTTGCATCTTCATGTGCTTTCCCACATAATTGGTTGGCTTGCACCATGTTGAGTAGAGCTGGCTTGAGCTCGAATCTGTTATCTCCCACATTGACTATTGGTCCAGTCTATGATGTTAGCGGTGGTTGGAGCGGAGAATTCATAAGGAGTCTTGTTGACCATGACTTCAGACACTGGTGTCAAACTTCTTATTGCCTGGTTGACTTCTAACAAAGTGGTTGAATTCTTCTTGAGCTTTGCCTTGGCTTGTCTGGTTAGGGTTTCAGGGTCGTCAACGTAGTTTGTCGGTCGATCAAAACCAGTCATAAATTACCCTGCAATAAGATATTCAAGAAATAGACAAGTAGACAGGGTAAGCCTATTTGAGTGAAAAATCAATAGTGTGTTTCAATTATCATAGTGTGTAAACTTATTCCTATATATATTTTTTTCCTAAACCTCCTTTACCTTCCCCGGCAACGACACCAGAAATGCTCGTTGGCATTTCTTAGTACGATCACCAAGTAAGAAGGTTTAAACCCATCCCCGGTAACGGCGCCAGAAATGCTTGTTGACATCTCTAACACGATTACAAAATGTAGTACGTCAAACCCTACCATAAACAAAGGCATTAGAGATGTACGAGACATCTCTTAGCATTGGTTAAGCCAGGTTCTCATCCCTAACACAACACCAAGAAATGTGGTTGTACTTATGATCATAGCACTTATAAAATATGAGTAAAGGTTATCCGCAAGCACACAGATAAAATACACCTGTTGTAGCATTTCACCTAGAAAAGTTCCAGGTATCACCATTAGGAAGGCTGAGGAGGTATGAAGACCAAGTATAAACATACAGATAAGAGTTCCACTAGATCATCTCATAACAAGGATCAATCATATATATAAATAAGGATAAGATAAACAGATCAGAGTAATCCTAAAGGGGTTCCGTCGAGCATTTTCCATCCAGGTCGTGATTCCTAATAAGAATTAGAAATAAAGACTAACTCCTAACAATATTCTAACTATTAGTCAAAGGGCTACATTAATTAGTGCAATTACGTCTAGCAATCATGGTTAAGTTAACTTTGTATCTATACTCAAGAGGCATCATGTAAGATGAATCAGGATCAGAGCAAGGTTATCTCCTAGCTACCGCGCCATACTTGTCCTAACACTCGGGGACTGGACTACAGAGGACTCAACAAAGCTATAAAAGTCACCTTCGTGATCTACCACTAATTGACCCAGAATGAAGGGTGCATTCATAGGTAAATAATGTCTAAACATCATGTTTACACAATGTTGACCACCCAAAACCCATGGCCTATGGGACGAGCGCTATACGGACATAGGTATAAACCTAAAGCTAATCTAGCTATGGGTTGGCGCTCCTTATTGCATATAATTTGACCATCAAACTATATTAAAATAACAACAAATAAAATATATTTGAGCAAGATAGGTCTTTTACCTAACGAGTTCCACGAGTTTTGCTTCTCTAAGTTATTTTTGCATGATATATCAAAATACGAGTCAACACAAATTTTATAGCGTACATATTTTTCGTCGAGTAAGTCTTGTGGAGTACTTCCGTACTCAGGGTTTGTTAAACCCTTGTTGCAGGTGAAGTTCCTGAGTAGTTTTGTTTTGGACCTTGCTGCATGACCGTTGTCCCCGTAGACGAGGATGAGTAACTTGGTGGACCCTTGGGCAGAGTTATATTTTAAAGTGTTTTGTATCGCTACTCCACTACTCATGGTTTGTAATAACTTATGGCTTGTATCTTTTAAACAACGGGTTTGTAAATTAAGTTATTATAAGACTTCCGCTTTTTATTTGTATAAACTGTTGTAATGCTGCAATGTGTGATCGAGCTTGGGAAAATGAGTGGATGATTCGGGTTTCCCGAGGACACCTTCCTAGATCGTCTGGTCACAAGTATGGCTGTCGGAGGCTATTTAGAAGGTTCTGCCACAGTCAGACAAGGCGAATCAAGGTTCGAATTTGTTTAATCCTTGTTGCCTTGTATCCCCAATATTGATACCAGACAAGGCTTTGCAGAGTACCACTGATTCCACCTATGAGTTTTTTTCTGTTCGAGTAAAATTCCACCTATGAGTTACTTGAAGACTTCAAAACCACTTATCCAAATATAACGACGTGAACAGCCGAACAATCCAAGAGACCATGTTGTTAAATTAGATAAACACACACTTATCTAACACTCCCAACGTCTCACCACAACCAGCACAGCTTTGGCTGGAGCATCCTCGTATGGACATTTGTTCCTTGAAGTTATATATCCCAAGAATCCCTTTATTGAACTCAAGCAAAATTAGATCATATTGTAGTCTAGACAATAGGAAAGTGACATTCACGGTGCAAAATGGATGTTAGAAGCACAAATATCTAAAGAAAACTGCAAATGGAAGACCATATATAGTAGTAACGATGGGAGTTTGAAACATCTCTGCAACTTGAGTACATCAACAATCAGAATACCCTAAGCACCAGGAGTCCGACAAGTGACCAGCATAATCAGAATACTTTAAGCACCAGGAGTTTGACCAGCATCCCTTGTAGCATAGATAACAACACACATAACAGAGTAAGCACCAGGAGTTTGACCAGCATCCCTTGTAGCACAGATAACAACACACATAACAGAGCAAGCAATTCAATCTATCGACCACCAAGTACATGTAACTTCCACCAAAACACCTCATGTGTCATCAGGAGTCTGACCAGCAGAGTTTTGACCAGAAAACATGCAGCACCTAAAAGAGCTTCTACTCAAAAAGCAACGGTCCAGCAGATCAAAGTATCACAAGCCTCAGGATATAGTTTGATAATCGATGTCCTGCTTGCTGCTGTCTCCGGTTTTTATTGAGGGTCTTCTGTGAGATCTGCAAATCACATCCCATTATAAACTGGCACACTATGGGAGCAATATACAGTCATACTGAGAGCTGATATGATCTTTGAATCAACCCAGAAATAAGTTACCCTCATCAATTACAGAAAATCTTATGGGGTCTATTAACTATCATGAATAATTAACATATATGATGGTCAGTCACGCATAATGTTAAGAAAATATAATTTTTACTCAAATCTGTTCATTCCATGGAGTTTTTTGTTTGCGAATTTTCATGGAGAAAATTAACCAACTGTTCCTATCAACTTTATATAGAAACGATATTCAAATTACTAAAGAAGATGCATAGTAGTAGATTTGCACTGTGTAACACTTACCAGAGATAGAGAATTACTCAAAAAATGAGTCTGCAAGTGGATTCCCTAGCCTACAAAAGAGAACCTTTTCAGTTAGTTAGAAAACAAAACTTAACAAGAAATATGGGTGTCTTTAGAAAAGGAGAAATATGGGTTAAGAAGCATACAGTGTTATTATGTCGAAGTCTGCTGGTGCCTTGAAGTCCATGGCCACATTCAGCAGAATAGTAGGCAAAAAGTCTTCTATTGTTGCAGCAAACGCTGCTTCAACCTCTAGCAATTTCATCTATATGAAATGAAAAATGTGTATTAGTACATATTAGACATGAACATATCACGTTGCTATGAAAGAACTACAAAGTAATTACACACCTGAAAATTGGCGTGACTGAAATAATTCCTTGCAAAATGCAGACATCCAAGAATATGACCGTCGTATTCAGCATTCACAATTGTTTTATTCTTAATGGGGTCAAACTTGGAATTATAGAGGTACACTGTCTTTAATGCAGGAACATCCTCTACCACACTAAGCCAACTTGGAAACTGAATACAAGCAGTACCAAGAACAACTTGATCATTGATGTCCAGGCGACGAGCCATGCTATCTAGGAGAAGACATTGTTTTATCCTATCCATATAGCATGTCAATGCGGGGTGGTTTGTGATAAATTGAATAACAGGTTCACTGTTTGATTTTTCTTTGGCAGGGCAATCAAATAAATACTGCAGGAAGTGCGTAAAATACATTGCAGTAACTTTTCCACCTTCAGTAAAGTAGGTTGTGAAGATATCTAACAGCTTTGCATAATCATTGCTGCAAGTATCTTCACTGAATTCATAATTTTGAAGATTTGAGGTGTCAAACTCAACCATCACCTTGTTTATAATTAATATGTCCCTGACACCAAACTTCCCATCAAAGCTTACACCTTCACGATGTTTGCCACATATATAAACCATTATCTTATGGATGTAGTAAGCTGAAAATTGTGACAGGAAAGTTACTGATTTTGCTTTTGTATTCTTGTTTTCCGACAGTGGAGACAAGGTAACTTGACGGAATCTTTTGTCGTTATTTTTTCTCATCAATTTGTCAAAGGTTTCAGCTACAGATGTATAATCCCTGCATGTATATATATATATATATATATATATATTACTTTATAAGAACCTTCTAAAGAACCGAATAAATTAAATAACAAGGGCAATGTTTGTAATTACCTGCCAGCCCTTAGCCTAGACCTGAGATGAATTGTGGAGTCTTTGAAAATTGGATAGTATGCAATAGGCTTGTCAGCTTTCAGACGTTTTCCACCATAAACTGCATAAAAATCACATGTTTTGATCCCTGCTCTATGACATGCTGCATCCTTCAACTCTTTAATGGTTGTCGTGTTGAAATCTTCCTGCATTGATACTTCCTTCTTGCAAACCTTCACAAAAAGCTGTATGTTCACAAATGAGAATCAGATATGCAGTCCAAAACAACCCATCAGTACTTGTGTTAAACACTGTGATGAATAATCAAGACAGCTACCTGAGTTAAACTCTTCTCAACATTTATGTTTCTCACTGCCTGTTCATCCATGTTTGCATTTGCATTTCCATCTTTTTTTGTTGAAGCAACAACTGATTCAAACAAAACATCAGATCAGATAAGATACTTTATTATCACAAAGAAAGTTTCCTTATGTATATCTTGTACATTAGTCAGTACACAAATCTTTATATACAATTAGAAATATGTAAGCCATGGAAGATCTATTCATCAGAAACTCACAATCACATAATGGGTCTGGTGATGGAACTCTTTCGACATTGAGCAGTACTGCACCTCCGTTCTCTCTGAAATGTTTAAGAAATAAGAAAAAACAGTTATTGTCATTCTGAAGTCTTGTATTCTTCACCTTTGTAAAATATAGGAGGACCAGCATATTTTTATTAGTTTGTACAAAAAAAAATCACTTGTGGTACACCTCAGTACATTCAGGAACTTTGAAAACGAGACCAAATTTCTAACCAACAAAGTATTTATTACATGCTTAAAAATGTTAACGGAGGAGATTTTCTTCCCTAAGAAATCATTGTTATCCACTTCAATATAGTCAAGACATTATAGAAAAAACATCAATATAATTAAGAATATTTGAATTAAGATATACTAACTAGATCATTGAACAGCATATGCCTCAAATTAAATATTCCATCCTCACACCCGAAATTTTAGTTACACCAATTGTATCTAGAAAAATCAAGTGTCCTTCCCCACAAATTGATCTTAACTATTTACACCAATTTTACCTAGTAAACTACACGAAAATAATCGCCATACCTCTAGCACAAGTCGAATACAAATTCAGGATAAGCGACAATATCTAAAATTGTGGTGTGAGAAAAAAAGATTTTCACATGAGTCTTGATATTATTTCCATGCATGCTAAAATAAAAAAATCAGGTGCTGGATAGAAGATTTTCACCTGGGTATGGAGTAGACATAACAGAAGATGACTAATATAGAAATTATACAATAATGCCATTTCTGTTTACAACTTTAAACCATAATGATCGATTGAAGATTAACAGGCTAAAATGCACAGTGCAAAATAAGAAGATCTGCAAGATTAGCTTTTAAGCATAATGGGAGAACTTATGCATACCCAGTATCTTTCTCAAAGCGGAAGGTGGCAGTAGTATTTGTTAGATTTGTCCTTGACTCCTGCAACAGGAAAAGAAAACATGAAAAGCTATTTCAAGTAGAGGTTGAGAGTATATAGCCAATTTACAATGTGAAGATATGATCAGATATACAAACCATTCTTTAAAAGCAACAATTTAAATTTCAGCAACAGTATTTTAGAAGAGCATAATATTTTTGGTTGCAGCAATCTATGTGTAACTCCTACTATTACAAAACATAATGGCAATTCTTTTTTTTCAGTTGTTATGTATCCAACATCAAAGTGGTAACTATACCATAAAAATGTCCATGCACTAGTATTGCTCAAACAGTGTTAGCTTCATGGTGCTAAATAGTATATGGGTTAATATGAGCAAAATGCTATTCAACAAGCTTTCTGGTGAAGCTGTGAGCATTATACTAGCAACTGAAACATGTGTTCTCCTATTGTAATAAATCCTAGGGAAACTGTGGCTCTCTCCAAGGACAAAGAGGCATATATGTTATGTTACATTTCCAAGAATTAGAGCCACAAAGATAATTGTAAGCACAGGCGTTTTGGAGAAAAAAAATAATTGTAGCTTATGGTTAACCAAACATGAGATGCAAAAAAAACTTTTGAATTCTATGAGTAAATCTAAGACACCAAACTAACAAGCAAAACAATAGAAATAAATGAAGCGATAATAACTATCCATTTAGGTTCCTAAAAAATGTATTCTAGATTATTTCACTTTTTGTTTTGATTAAAATACAAATTAATGTTGCTTCATTTAAAGACATGTCCAAGCAGTAGCTAAAGGGATGCAATGATGCAAGCTCACAACTTTTCTTTCAAAGACAGACAAAACAAAGAGCATAGTTACTAATTTTGAGGTTATTATATTACTTATCCATCTAAAACCCTCTTCCTTTTTTACCATATCATACCTCAAGAACCAATAATGAGTCTGTTACTGGAATTCCTTTAAACTTGAGCAATGAAACTTCAGATTCCCTGAAATTATTTGAATCAGAAGAAAATAGTAACAGTTGTAAGTTGCTAAATCAAAATGCTACATATGCAAGAAGCAGGATCTCCTTAAGTTTCTGATATGTGGCTAGGTTAAGAACAGTATGGATACTAACAGTTTCTGTAGATTTTGTATATCCCTATTTTTTTCTAAAATGCAGAAGGACCCACTTATTTTTTGTACACTTTAATGTACAGAGGAATATACCATATCAAGCATTTGAACACTTGAATTGAATACACTAAAAATGCTCCATTTTCGAAAGGAGAATAAGTAAAAAAAAAATACTATGCAAGGACTAATAGACTGAAGAGGTAATGGGATCCCTGAAGTGATTATAATGTTTATGTTACTTGGTTGACCTCTATGACATCAGCACTTAGATTTAAAATATACTAAATATATTGAGTAATAAATGTTGGAAATGGAAATAGATACTCAAATTTGTGTATGTGTAATAGTGAATATTATTATTCAAAACATACTATAGGAACTCTGTAAATTCTGATGAGTACAAATTACATCAACACAAGTTCATCCAAGTGTTAGTGACACATTTTGGTTTTGCAGCTGACTTTAAGACGTACCAGTAGCATTAAGAATCATTCAAAACAATGTACTGCACACAAAAATAGCACAAAACAAGACGGTATACGAATGTGTTTGTGAATTTCATTCCACGAATGGTTTATCCTACCATCGACTAAGGAATGTTACGGAACTTCTACTATGATATATATTTCGACACTTCTGTAGATCATGTGATAGAACAAATTAAAAGTAATACATCAGCTAGCACATAGGAATTGACGTGTAGGGGAGCTGCAACTCTAAACAGCCAAATTACATGCTACAAATTGCTTCAAAAATAATTATAAATTGTTCTTTTTTTAAAACGTTTTCAGCACTGGATGGTTAATTATTTCAGAACATATAATCCTAAGTGTGTAATTGTTTACATCATTATTCTGTTATGGCATTTATCATTACAATATGGTAGATTCTGAACTTGCTATAAAGGTAAGAAGGCATTGTGGAAAAATACTGACAAACCCATCAATGTCATATTTGAGGTTAAATTATATTTAACTAAGAGTGAAGGGGTAACTTAGGCATATAATTCGCTCAAAAAAAAACTTAGGCATATAGTCAATATCTTACTTTTTCTTGGAGCAGCTTGCATCCCATAAATAAGGAAAACTCTTCTCCTGCAACAGTAGCATAAAACAACCAAAAGTGTTTAAATTACAGTTCTTATGCCAAACTACAGAATTAAGTAATTAACTATGATCTATTATGGTCATATGGAGGATGCTTAAATATAGGAACAATTTTAACATAAGTAAAATGTTATGCACTAAACCAACATTTTTCTAGTAATTGCATTGTAAAACCTATATCAAGATGTAACAGTAGCGCCGGATTTGGTTTCACTTAAGAATAAGTCCTTACTTTCTTGTTCACCCCAAAATTCTAGGGATGATTATTTCGTCATTGAATTGTGAAACTAGTGCAAAAAGGCCTACTTGAACTATTGGCTTCAGGGAATTTTGATTTTGCATTGCACATAAGTAATTAAAGTGAGGCCAGGAAAAAGAGAAGCAAATGCTGTGTCACATGCATGTCTCCACCAAGAAGAGTTCATTCCCTAAGCAATATACACGTGTGGAAGTATTGGTTAGACAAATAAATGGTGGAATTTTAAGTCTACGAGGAAATGAAATCCACCAGACAAATAAAATTCTGAACTGTAATAAAACTCTATTCAAAGGAAGTTCTTTTTTATATCTCTATTTGCTATACTGTAAAAATATCTAAAGTTCCCATAAAAAAAGAGAGACTTTGCTTTTTAACCGCAGACAACATTGGAGCATCATCAGGAAATCGACAACATATATGGACGCATTTATGTTTTTCTGGGTATGATATAAGACCGTGTACCCATTCAAATCTGATAACGAGAGCATAGCTTGAAATGTAAACCCGAGATCGACCAAGGAAGTATCTTGAGGGTTGCAAGCTAGGCGCGGGCGCATGTGGTTTTGGAGGCCAGGATAGTCCATGAAAAACAAAAAGGATCGGTCGGGGTACCCTAAAGAACACACGATGAAGACAAACTGATCGATGCAGTGAAACATGTGTAAGCTACGCATTCTTCATTGTTCCATGCATGCAAAAAGCGCCATCGAGAAAAACGCGTGCGCGCTTGTATATACTCCGGGCAACTGTGCATCCAATTTTTTTTTTTACAACTACTGTGTGCACCCGTTTTGATCTCACACACATAGATCTAGCGAGCTCGGTGCCATACATGTAGGTCACCACGTAGTCACCAGCAGAGAGACAGAATTTACAGATCTACTAGACTTTTTCCATCTTTTTTTTTCGAAAAAAGCAACCGGCAAGAAAGGATGCAAGAACAGATCGATCTATGACAGCCGCAGCCCGCATGGGGGGCAAAAAGGAAAGAATTTTTTTGGAAGAGGAAAAAAGATACAGATTTACTATGAACAAGCGGATGCAGACGACCATCAAACAAGCAAACGATCGCTGAGACGACCATAAGGCAATAAAGAGAGAACGAAAACCACACAGAACCGCTAGTAGTATCACCTTCTTCTCCAACCCTCCAGCGCTGGCGCCCCCTGGTGCGAGCTGGCCAGGCCGTGTGCCATCACAGCTAGGCAGGAGAAGCGGCTCCATCCCTAGCGCCTCTTTCTTGGATGGTGGCGGCATGGGTGGTGCGGCGTCCAGAGAGATCTGCTTCTGTCCCAGCTCCACGTCCACGGTAGCCCATGCAAGCTGCCCGCCAGGCAGCGATCCTGGCCCCAGGCGCCGCCGGAGATCGGACACCTGGGAGCAACGCCGGCCTGGGTGACAAGCGAACAGCCCCTCCATCTGGGGAAGGGAAAGGAAGGAAGAAAGCCAAGGAGGGGGGAGGGGGAGGCCGGGACGGACAGCGAGTGGAGGGAGAATGAGTGCGAGTAGCCAATGCAAAAGGAGCGAGCGAGATAGAGGACCTGTTGTACTTGTACCAGTACTCTGGCTACTTGGTGCCAACGGCCGGCCGGCTGCACCACTGCATGGAGGGAGGGAGCAGCAGGCTTTGCAGTTTTGTCTTGCAGCGCGCCTTGTTTATGGTTCCAAACTTTGTATGTATAAAGTTGGGGGAAAAACACTGTAAAGTTATTATAGTATTTTGTTTGTATTTGGTAAAAATTGTCTAAATATTAACTAATTAGGCTCAAAACATTTGTCTCATAAAGTACAACCAAACTGTGTAATTAGTTTTTGATTTTACCAACATTTAGTACTTTATACATGTGGGCATTTTGATGTGATGGAAAATCTTCTTTTTTGATAATGAATATGGACCAAAAAAATTCTGGGAACTAGCCAGCTCCGTGCCCGTGCTGATCAGGTCTAGCTAGCACGTTAGGGCAAAGTAGTAGCCAAGGTGCAGGGGAAAACAGTAATGCTAGCTAGTATTTTTTGTGCATGCACCACGTCCACCGGTCAGCTCATGTGTGTTCTATACGCATTATTGCGCTTGTTTTGTTCTTGCCAGCAAAGCTTTTTGCACGTACTGGCTAGCTAACTAGTCCTGACACTAGTTAGCCAATTAGCCAAAGATAAAGCCAGAGAGGTAGTTTTCATCCATAAGCTAGTATACAAGTGAACAAGTATAGAAAGAGCTTAATTAATTGGCAGTCCTGCAGAGTATCTCTGATGTCGTAGTATATGGCTTTTCAATACTAGCATAGTAGGTTCTTTACGAAAAAAAAATGTTTTAGCAGCTCTTATTTCTATTTTACTTCTCAACTCGCTCTTAATAATCTCAACTCGCTCTTAAAAGCCAGATAGTATGCGGCGATATAGTTACGCGCGAAGACAACAAAGCTTTCCCTTACCTCTACTTTCGAATAATCATATATAGGAAGTATATATAGTATATTTTGATTCAAGATGATTGTTCGAACAAATACCTTGCATCACATATCTGTGTTTTTCTTCTTTGGTGCCATCATTGCACTCGCACTTGGAGAGGCGCGAAGCCGCGGCTGCTGTCAACGCGTGGCCGAGTGCCCGCGTCGTCGCGTCGAACTCGCCCCGCCGTTCGCCGGGCGCCGGCCACCGCGTTAAGTCATCGCGACGGCGCCACCGTCCACCATCCACAGCCCACCGGCCGGACACCGAAGAGTCTTGACGCCTGATCGATGATCGATCTGAATTATTTTTAGATTAGAAATACGAGAAGACGGATAGACACAACAGACGAGCATATCCCTTTGTGCGACCGACCTGTGTAATACAAATGGTAATCGAGGCGAAGACTGACGTCAGGAGGCCCATCAAGCGGACTAGGGACTTAGGGAGCCCATCATCTGGCCGAGCTGGCTTAGCATATATAGCATCTCTCCTAACCGTACGTGTATGTGTATCACTACCAAAGGTTTTGTCTAGTTATCACCTGGAAGACATTATGTAGGAAAAGTTTATACTAAAATTTGATGAATAGCAAAACACTAGGACAAGTCCACCTCACTATGAGAAATTTGAAATTCTAGTTGTCTATGTATATTTCAAATATATATAATATATATTTACTGCTAAATATATAAAGTACTCCATCCGTTTCAAATTGTAAGTCATTCTAAAAATCTTGGAGAGTCAAAACATTTTAAGTTTGATCAAAGATTATTGAGAGAATTACAAATATTTGTAACATCAAATAGGTATACTATAAAATTATAGCTAACAAAGAATCTAATGATACTTAGTTAGCATCCTAATTGTTATTATATTATCGTGTAAATTTGGTCAAACTTGAAGAACTTGATTTGACCATACGACCACCTCAGTAGTTCGTGAATCTGCATCCAGGGTCACGTGCGTACACAGTGGTATCCTAGCGGCACTAGCCCTACGCGCGAGAACGGCTATTCCAAACTGACGAGCAACGCAGCTGTGGCGGCGTTGCACGTGGATCCAACAAGCGGCGGCACTTCCATGGTCTTGGCGGGCTTGCTTGATTTTCTTTGTTTTTATTGATTAACCGAGGCGGACATACGACCACCTCAGTAGTTCGTGAATTAACCGTTACCTTTGGACCGAGACGGATGCATTGCAAATCTAAAACGCCCACCTACGACAGAAAGATTTGTGTGTAGTAGTGCTAGCAAGCTTTCTTTTTTGAATTCCTTAGCAACAAGTTGCTTGTGTATCATTTTGAACTGGAATTGATTTAAACTTAGCAAATCCTTCCTTTTCCTCCACTCTCACCATTATACCTCCATCTGCTTGACAAAAACGTAGCAGATCAGTCAGTGATGGTGATTAAGAAAAGATATGGTATTTGGGGAATGCAATATGAAACTATGTTATATATAATGTCAAATATGCGGAGGGCAATACAAATAGCCAAATAGGAATTCCCAAGCAGGTCAAGGTCGAGAATGGGAGTCGCAAAAACAAAAAAAAAAAGGCCAAAAGAGAATGGAAAGATGTGGGTACCTGCTCAGACAGTTCGAAAAAGTTGTCTACAGCTAGGCGGAAGCGACCATTAGGACGGATCTGTATCGTTTTAGAAACGGGAACACCTTACTTTAGGAAAGGCTACCCTGTCAACATGCTTTGCAGTGGAAACTGAACTTGCTGCATGCACAGCTCTCTCTCTCTCTCTCTCTCTCTCTCTCTCTCT
>JAKNSH010468918.1:0-12595 GCA_027790015.1 Cymbopogon flexuosus
CTTGACCGCGCCCGATCGACGAACTGTTAATTAATTCAGGAACCTGTGCCGGCCGTGTGGTAAACCAACGGCCATATCATAGGTTGCAAGCAAGAGGGAACTTGTGTACCTCTGCCTCGGATGCTTATATTACCAATTACCCTGTAGTATTAGCGAGCTAGCAAAGTGTTACTTTTTTCTTCTTCTTCTTTTTAAGTCTTTCATCAGTTCAATCTTTTGTTACTGATCTGAAAAGTTGCTTACAAAATAGCCTTCATCATTTGGCTGATACGGCGGTAGTTTTTGTCGACGTGGATTTCTAATTTTCTATAATTCCAACTTTTTTTATAATTTATTTTCTCGATCTGATTGATTGTCCATATCGACTAAAACCAGGTGCCTTCATTTTAACAACAATATAGTTTTCGTCTAGAAACAAGTTGTCCTACCATTTTAACCTCTGAGAGCAATGCTTTAGAGGGTTCCTAGAAACGTACCATATGTCATTTATTTTTCTATATTTCTATGTGGCGTTTTGTTCTCTTTGTAGACATGGGGCTCCACAAACCAAAGTGTCTTCTAGAAGTAACCGATGTCTCCAAAACACGTTGCAACAAATGTGGTTGTATGCTCATGACATGTTCTAGAGAAAGATCCAACAAAAGCTGAAGTTAGCAATATTAAGAGTGTTTGGCTTGGATTGGGAGTAGAACAATCTCTTTGTCCATGCGTAGGTGACTATAATTTTTAGCAGAAACCCAACACCATTGAACATTCGCGTTGGGGAAGCCCTTATCTATCTCTTGTGCTTGCACGGGCCGTCCTACTTGGTTGAGTGTCCAACATCGGCAAGTTTCACGGTGGCCTAACAGCCCTCGTTGGAATATGCGGCGATGAAAGACAAACATATATGCTGCTGATGTGGTTTTCACCATCAATTTAAAAGTTTAAAACTATATTGAGGACCGTAATACAACTGTTTAAATACATGGTCCGTCGGCGACTAATAATCTTTAGGCACCTAAACGTTAGACCTAGTATCCAAATATGTTAACTATGAACGAAGTTTAAATTTACAATGCACCTAACGATTAGTTCATTTTCAATTGTATACCCGTAGATTAATATGGACTAAAGGGTGCATATGAGTCTCTATCTATTATGTTTACCATGTTTTTAGTCCATGTATCAAATAACATTAGGCTAACCATTATCTATCTAATTTTTCGTGCAACTAATATTAGTGCACCTAAAATTTAGTCGTTGGTGATCCAAACAAACCTTAATGAAAGAAAGAAAAAAAGAGACAAACTATAGTGCTTTTAAAACAAGCAGCAGCAGGCACGTCATCTTTTTTTAAGATAACGACGGTATACGTCATGTCATGTGGCTAGAGAAAGATCACGGTTTGAGTTCACGCCCGGCTGCACACCTACGATAGTGATGATTTGGCCAAGGATCCCCCGCTCATGATTTTGCTGTGAAATTTCGCGAGGATCCAGCCAAGAACACCTGCGCCTTTCCTTTCCTTGGAGGAGAAGCGAGGGAAATAAACGACGAACGCGGTTGCAGGTTGCGACCCGCAACGGACTAGCGGACCCGAACCCGTTGACGGCCAGACCACTGTTCTCTCCCTTCTTCTCTGGGCCCTCCCCTCCCTTCCCCTCCTTTCTCCTTCCCTTCCCTTGGCCTCCTCCTTCTCCCCCGTCGCCGGCGAGAGCTCGGGCGGAGGCGCCACAGCGCCCGCAGGAGTGCTTTTCTTTTCTCCCCGGGAAACAAGGGGACCGCCGGAGGGCTCTTCTTCCCTTCCCCAAGGTTAGATCAGAGGAAGGTATTCTCTTCCTCTTCTCTCTACTCCCCTCGTGTTTTTGCTTTTGTATTGTTACATCTGCCTTTTTTAGCACTCCTGTGAAAATTTCTGCGTGGGTAATGGAGTTCTCGAGGTGTTTTCTGCTTTGGTCTGTGGAAATCTTCTTCCTTCGTTGCAATTTGGTTTAGAGAAGATCGAATTGCTGTGCGAGAAATCCCTAGTTTGTTACTGATAACAAAGAGTGATTATTTTTTTCATTTGGTCCCGGCGGTTTAGATTTTGGTTCCTGTGTAATACTGCTAGTTATTACCAGTGTGAATTTGACGAGCGTTTGAATAACTTTGAATTCCGTCCGTTTTCAGGGCTGCTGCGTTGGATTGGGCTGAAAGATCTCAGTTTTATTCCGACGGAAGGATTTCTCATCGCCAATCCGGATCTATATCTGTTGGTGGTGGAAAGTTGCCTCTTTTATGAGGCGAGGCTGTGCGAGAAACCCGTCTTCCTCCCATGGATGCGCTGCTGAACGATTGGCGCACCAGGCGAGAAGGGGCAGCAGGCAGTAGGTGGTGACACAGCTGGGAGACGAGGGAGAGGAGAGACAGCCGGTGCAGTGCAGAAGAGAAGCAGGCGAAAATAGGAAGGACGAAGGAGAAGGAGAGGAGGGAGCTCTCCATGGGGGAGCCCCTCCTCACCTCCCTTTCCATGGAGAACAGCAACAGCCACCCTTGCACGCTCCTCTCCATGGACCCTGCCGGCTCGCACCCGGCCTCCACCGAGTCCTCAGGTGGTGGTGGTGCTGCCACCAATGGGGTTGGGGTTGGTAGTGGTGGTGACAGGGAACTCTTCATCATTCCACGGCGTGAGTTGGCGCACCCAGGCCCGCCGGACATCAACCTCCCACTCTCTGCAGATCCCTCACCGCCGCCTCCGTCATGGAGCCTCGACACGTTTGACATACTTGATGTCACTCTTGGAACACACAACTATGAGTCTGAGGTTGCACTTACACTTCCAAAGTCGACCGGCAATGGCAACGGCAATGGCAGTGCCACTATCGGTGTTGGAGCAAGGAAGTGTGCTAAGAGAGGTGACAGCATCTGGGGTGCATGGTTCTTCTTTAATCACTACTTCAAGCCTGCACTTGTGGAGAAGCCAAAGGGGAAGGTGACGCGAGACCCGTCCGGGAGCATCTCGGGCTTCGACAAGTCTGATCTCCGCCTTGATGTCTTCCTGGTGCAGCATGACATGGAGAACATGTACATGTGGGTTTTCAAGGAGCGGCCTGACAATGCCCTTGGGAAGATGCAGCTCCGGAGCTTCATGAATGGGCACTCCAAGCATGGGGAGCCATCTTTCCCGTTCAGTGCCGATAAGGGCTTTGCCAGGTCACACCGTATGCAGCGAAAGCACTACCGTGGGCTGTCGAACCCGCAGTGCCTTCATGGGATTGAGATCGTGGGATCACCAAATTTGTCATCAGTTCCTGAGGCTGACTTGAAGAGGTGGGCTGAACTGACCGGCAGGGAACTCAATTTCTCAATACCATCTGAAGCCAGCGACTTTGAGTCATGGAGGAATCTTCCCAGCACTGATTTTGAACTTGACAGGCCACATCCACCGGCAGCAAAGATTGCCACACATGGATCTCATAGCCATAAGAAGGGATTGAATGGTTCAGGTCTCAACCTTTCAACTCCACCATCATCAGACGACGGGATGGACCTTTCACCAAAATGTGCCAAACGCCGCAAGGATTTCTTTGGCCATGGCGTAGAGGAGGACTGTGTGATGGCAAACAATTCTTGTTCTGACAGAGAACAAGAGGTAGAAGCTCACACCGGTGAGCCATCATGGATGCACGAGTTCACTGGTGTGGCCAAGCATGCAAGTGGACCTGTCACTGCTGCCAAGACGATATACGAGGATGAGGAAGGGTACTTAATCGTGGTGAGCATGCTTTTCTCCGATCCACATAGCGTCAAGGTGTCCTGGAGGAACACGCTGACGCATGGCATTGTGAAGATAACATGCGTGAGCACTGCCCGGATGCCCTACATCAAGAGACATGACAGGATGTTCAAGCTGACGGACCCTTTCCCTGAGCACTGCCCTCCTGGTGAGTTTGTGAGAGAGATACCCCTGGCCACTCGGATTCCAGAAGATGCAAAGATTGAGGCGTATTATGATGAGACAGGAACTGGACTGGAAATCATGGTCCCAAAGCACCGGGTTGGACCAGAGGAGCATGAAGTTCAGGTGTGCATGAGGCCCCCACATCTTGGTGACAACGATCTTGTGCTATCCTAGAACAGGAAAACAGTTAGCTTTTAGATCTCCCAGTGTCATGCTCATGCCATGAGACACTGAATGTAACAGATGGTGCCATGGATCAGTAAGAGGCATTATATTTGCTGCTAAACATGTAGCTTATAAGTTGAGAATTCCTTTTCCCCATAAAAGTTGGTGATTTAGGCAAAAGTTACAGTCCTACCTCTGTTAATTCTCCTCTGTAACTCTGTTACACAAGTACATCACTATTGGTGATCTTCCTTGACTATCTGAAAGCTGGCTAGTTAAGATTCTGTGTATATTCAGATGACCAGATTCCTAATAAGGTTGATGGTTACCTATGATTTTGAGGTTTGGAATCATGTTGTCAATTTCAAAAATTATTTGTAATGATTACCTTAACCGTATTAATGTGTCTTGTCTGTCTCGCTTTCATCTGAGATTGAATCAGGACCTGACGTGATTGCTGTAAATCTGTATTCATGCCTGATGCACTCATATGCACGTTGTTTCGACTGATTCCTGCTTGCACCCTGGTACTGAACTACTGATGAGAAACTGGTGCTTTTGCAAACAAGTAAACTATCTTATGTTTCGTGAATCAGCCTAGCCTGCAGTTTTGTTCAACCTGAATGCTGCGGGTTGTGAGGGCCAAACAGACCTGTGCCCAACAAAGGTCGATCTCTACTTCGTTGTGAGAAGAAGCAGGATATTTTCTGACTAAGCTGTGAGAAGCAGCAGGATATTTTCTGGCTTTTCAGTGGCCGGCACTGCGCCATGCCGGCACGCAGTGTAGTTTCCCACGAGACGAGAGGTCCGTGTGGCGAAAGCAACGTCGAATATGCTTTCAGAGATGCAGCTGATGGTCCTCTGTGGACGGGGGCAGGCGAATGGATCAGTGGATGCCCGGGTGGTGGCATGACAGCCGAAACGGGTTTGGTTTGTGCTTTGCAGCCGGTGACGTTTCTGCAGCGCTGCCCAGGTGATTTCTGAACATCAATGATGGTGTCTGAACCCAGTTGGCAATCCCATTCTGATTTTCTGAATGTGACCAGAACTCCTGCTCGCTCTCGAGAACAATCTGAGTTCAGTTCCAGATTGAGTGTGGCATGGACGCGCGTCAGAAAGGAGATTTGCAAAGCAGTGTTATGGCAAGAAAACTGGTGATTGTTTTTGCAAGAAATCTGTCAGTCCATTTCGTTTCACTGACGAAATGGAACAGGCGTCCAAGTTGAGGTCATGGATCGAAGATGGGGAAAAAAAACTAAAAGAGAGCTAAGATTTAGTAGGACACCGCGATAGATGTTCAGGATACACGTTGAAAATCTGGAACATGGTACCAATCCGGCACGCACTGGTGTGGCACCATGAAGTGAAGATCAGCTGCGCTTAAACTCTTCCCTGCCTACTGTGAATTTGGTGGAGAAATCAGGCATATTCCAATTTTCAAACAGACTTCTCTTCCGTCAGATAGAGCGATGAGCCGATGGCTGCCAGTGTGAGGTTGCTACGCTGGCTTGCGCCCTGCTACTGAAATAATGTTCATATTGAAAAGACGCTTGTAGTTATTCCTTCCATCCCACCACACAGTTTCTTTGTAGCAATTCTCAAATGTACTGTAGTATAGTTGTCGATAAATGACTGTTCTGTTTGGATCCATTAGCACTAAAAATTAGCAGCGGAAATTAGTATTAGTGGATCCAAATAGACCTGCTAATAAATCTGCTAATTATGCTAATTATTTGTAATAGACCTGCTGACTATTAGTTCCATTAGCAGGTTTGGAGTTGCTAATAGTTTATATGCACCTTCAACTCGGTATCTAACCACCTATTAGCAGGTGGATCCAAACAACTCCTGCTAAAAAATTGTTAGCTAAAAATTAGTAGCTATTATTCATTTGCTAGCTAATTTTTTAATGCTAATGGATCCAAACATGCTCTCATAGACTTATCACATTACATATTGATGCTAATTTTTAGTGCTAATGAATCCATTGGGTGAAATACTGACTGGGATTCAGAATATGTATGACTCTCTGACGTATTGATGCTAATGAGATACTTCCTCTGTTCTAAGCTACAAGACATTTTAGCTTTTGTAGGTGTATAAGTTGTGCTATGCACTAATAATTACATATTATGTTTAGATATACGATAAAATATATTTTTTCGATCTATCTGTTGAAAGAAATTTCTCTCTTTCATCTTGCAACTTGTGCAGTCTCTGTTTATTGTCTTTATTCTCTATTTTCTATGCCAACATACACACACCATGTTTTTATTCTTATCTTTTTATAGAAAAATTGTTTATTGTCCTTTGTTCGCTGTTTTCTGTGCCAAGACACGACACTTTTTTATTCTTATTTTTTTCATAGAAAAAATTATTTATTGTCCTTTATTCTCTATTTTCTATGCCAACACACACCACTTTTTTATCCTTGTATTTTTATAGAAAAAATTGTTAAATTTTTATTTGTTTTCTGTTATCTGTGATGATGACAAATTAAATGATGATCCAAGGGTCTATAACGTTGCAAGAAATGTTAGTTACTTTTTTTAAAGATATATAGCAACTTCTGATAAAATAATGTATATATCTAAAAGCAACAGAATGGGTTATATACTACCCCTTCCATCCATTTATCGGAGTCATCTTACAAAAAAAAAATACATTCAAGAATCGGAGTCGTCTAAGTCAGGGATTACAGTTTTCACGTCGTCTCAGGCGCATACAGCTCCTCTCAGGCCCGATTAATTCAACTCTCTACATGCGACTCCTTTCACTGACTGAATTAATTCAATTATCTCCCACCATCACTGTGTACGACCCTCCGATAAATGGATGGAGTGAGTAGAATTGAGGATTTCAATGCCAACCGGCATGACAACCCAATGTTCAACATAGTGATTAGTGAACAGGAGTTCAGAGGGCAACGAATTGAACTTTTTTTTATAAGGCAACGAACTGAACTGATAACAAAGCTCAGCTGCAGATAGGCAACTGACTGCGCTAAAATTCAGATAACAGTGAACTGTACCGTAGTGGCGGTGCGCCGAGTCCACGAGGCGCCTGTAAGCGGATAATAAAGGAAGCGTCTCCCACCTTCAGCTCCAACGACAACCTCTCCACTCCACCTCGTCTTCCTCTCCTCTCCTCCGCGCTCCTCCCATCCTCTCCACCTCTCGCTCCCACCTCCACCGCCACAGCAACCTCCCCTCGCCACGCGTTCCCACTCCGTGCATGAAACCCTAGCCCCAAACCCCACCTCACTCACTCCCCGAGCCATCCCTCCCTCTCCCCCCGCGGCGATGGCCAAGGCGCTGCTCTCCTCGTCCCTCCTCCCCGCGCTGCCCCGCGCCACGGGGGCCAGCCGGAGCGCCGCCGCGCTCCCGCCGCTCCGGCTGCGGCGCGGCCGGGCCTCCGCGTTCGCGGTGAGGTCGGGCCTGCACGGGCTCGACTCCGTCGGCGGGCCCCACCTCCAGGCCGCGCTGGAGCGCGCCCAGGCGGCGCTCTACACGCTCGCCGACGCCGCGGTCGCCGCGGCGGACGCGGGCGCGGCCGCGGGGGGCGACGCCGGCGAGGCTGCTGCCGCGGCGGTCCAGAAGAACGGCGGCTGGTTTGGCTTCATCTCTGAGGCACTAGAGGTCGTGCTCAAGGTAATGATTGCCTAATTATGTAGGCTGCTGCTACCACCACTTACCAGATACTTTCTGGGGAGAATTGAATGTGCACGAATTATGAGTCATGGATGTGTGATTTTCTGGAGAGTCGAGGGTGAGCACTGAGGATGTGTGCAGTGTACACTGCTAGTCTTCTTGAGCTTTCATGCTCTTGTCGTTGTGAACTCGCTGCAACATTGATCAGTAGGCAGCAATGTTTGGTCCTTTTGCCAATTGGTAGTGTTCATTAGGGCTGCTTAGAGATAGAAAAAATGGGTCTTCAGGAAGCTTGCACAGCTCTACATGGGTGTTTAGGCATTTTTTTGCTTCCAAAGGTTTTAACTGAAATAGTAGAAATTTCAGAGTTATGTGATTTCATACTCATAGTTCACTAGTTAGAACGCTAAGTTTCATAACACTGAAAGCATTGAAATGCTGGTACAGGTCCTCAAGGATGGTCTCTCTGCGGTCCATGTGCCATACGCCTACGGGTTTGCCATCATTCTGCTCACTGTCATTGTTAAGGCTGCGACGTTGCCTCTAACCAAACAACAGGTGAATGTTCCAAGATAATTGAAGAAACATGTCTATGATCTCTGGTTCCTGGTTATGGATTTGGTGGATTAATTGCTGTGCTTCTCATCTATTTTAGGTGGAATCAACTCTGGCAATGCAGAATTTACAGCCACAGCTTAAGGCAATCCAGAAGAGATACGCGGGCAACCAGGTTTGTACAGCTGTTGGCCATTTCAATCATCATCGTGCCCATTACAAGCATAATTTGGGCTTACCCTTTTCAAACTCTTTTCTTTGTGTTGATTTCCTGCTTCTATATATCAGGAAAGGATACAGCTAGAGACTGCTCGGTTATACAGGCAAGCTGGTGTCAACCCTTTAGCAGGTTGCTTGAATTTTTCCCTCCTAAACCATACTGACTATTTTATTTTGTTCTTGGTTCCTGAATACGAATCCTTTCTTGTCGTAGTTGCTTTTAATGATATAGTCCTCTTTGCCTTGCAAAACAGTGCCTTTATGTCAGCATCATCATGATCTTATACTTTATCTGACAGGATGTCTTCCAACATTGGCAACTATACCTGTATGGATTGGTCTTTACCAGGCACTTTCAAATGTAGCAAATGAGGTAAGTTCAGTCCAACTGCTTTAAGCTTGCTTGATTCAGTGGCTTTTTGGGCTGAGTGTCTTCTATGGCATGAAGGGGCTGTTCACAGAAGGATTTTTCTGGATTCCATCACTGGGAGGTCCTACAACAATTGCAGCTCGGCAAAGTGGTTCTGGAATTTCGTGGCTCTTCCCATTTGTGGTATTGAAATTCATCTCATTAACATATAAATTTGTTGTTCAATTCCTGGTTCTGAAAAATAGTTTGATCTATTGCACTTGAGTGACCACACTATTGTGTTGCAACATTGTACTCAATTTAGATCATACCGATGTGTTGGAACAGTGGCATTTTCTTTTCATAGTTAGATAGGAAGCACAATCGATGGCATTCAAGCAAACAAAAGCTTTGTCATGTGAATAACAGTGTTATTAAGGTGTTGCTTAAGCGCCAAAGCACTGCACGCATGACGCCACAGCAGACGACTCACCTTAGATCTGTGTGGAGTCCACCTTACAGTTACAGACAAGAGACAAGGTGTCCAAAAAACGTTGGCGTCCTAATCATGCCAAATCGCTTGTGGTGTGCGCCATATGAGTGATCTTGGTGGGAAAAAAGTGAGATCCATGGAGAACTAGTGCACGGGAGAAAGTGGACGCGCGAGGGGGAGGGAGGGAGGGTCCTCTTCCCCTTCAAGAACGGCAGCAGCTGTCGATCTAAGATCACTGAGCAGAACAGTGCATCTGGAGAGGGGCGGAGGAAAGCAGAGCAGTGCATCCGGGCAGAAACGGAATGGCGCTGCAGGGATCAGGAGTTTGAGAGATGGAAAGCTTTCTAGATGAAGCCACGCCAGGAGGGGGGAGGGGCACATGGGCTGCTCCTCCTATTTTCTTTTTCTTTTTTCCTTCTTTTTTCTTCATCATCTACTGCTCTAAACTTCTGTTTAAAGTTTTCCTTACATTCTTAAGGCATCACCTCGCCTCACGCTTTAGTCGCTTAAGCGTAAGGCATTAGTCAGTCACCACGCCTCGCCTTACTGCCTTTTTTTTTAAAAAAAAATGGTACAGCAGGGGAAGCCCCCACTGTGAGCTTTTATATTAATAAAATAAAAGAAGCTGTACGAGGCACACAGCTATAAAAGCAAACAACGAACAATCTAGAAGCCTAATAGAGGCAATGAAACTTACTGCCTTGATAACCATGATGCATGATTGAAATTCCATTGCCTCTTTAGCACCATGGCTGAAATAGTTGGTCATGCATCACTTCTATTATTATTATTGTATATCAGAGCCTGACTATACAGTGGTTTATAAGCCTTCATGATTGTGGTATGCAGATATGCTAAACACCTAAATTAATGCTAACATCTCAACCAAATTATGCAGGATGGTCATCCTCCGCTAGGCTGGCATGACACGATATGCTACCTTGTATTGCCTGTGCTACTTGTTGCATCTCAGTATGTCTCTATGGAGATCATGAAGCCACCTCAGGTGAATGCTTCCCTGTGTATTCTTTCATTGATTATAGTGGCAATTATACACTGCCATGGCTTAACTTGTGATCTATGGTTTGCCACAGAGTGATGACCCATCACAGAAGAACACACAGCTCATTTTGAAATTTCTTCCATTTATGATTGGCTGGTTCTCTTTGTCAGTGCCATCAGGATTGTCTATTTATTGGTATGTGCATCAGTCTCATATTCAAATATTTTTGTTTCACGTTATGCTGCTAATTGCTTTATACAAGATCATGAGTTCACAACCCCTTCCCTGTTCACTGAATTTTACAATCAAATCCATTATTTTCTATTGACTCTGTATTTTCCATTAGGCTTACAAACAATGTCCTCAGCACAGCCCAGCAAGTGTGGTTACGGAAAATGGGAGGAGCGAAGCCTGTAGTGAGCGAGGGAGGTAGTGGGATAATTACAGCAGGACGAGCAAAACGCTCTAATGCTGAACCAGCTGGAGAGAGGTGCCTTTGAACTTTCATTTTGATCCTTAAACTTCTTCTATCTTGGTTATAATTTTCACATACAATCTCGCAAGCAGGTTTAGGCAGCTAAAAGAAGAAGAGAACAGGAGAAAACTCAGCAAAGCACTTGCTGCAGGAGATTCAAATGCATCAGCATCAACATATGATGTAGAGGATGAAGAGGGAGATGATGAGACCACAGAAGAGGTACTATACTACTATTCACCCTTTTTTCCACTATAGTTGGGCTTTGTGAGGCTAATCATATTGAAAAACACTCCTTGCCCCTACAGCTCCTAAAAAAATGTGAAATTTCTCCTCTGTTAGACTGTTACTCATGTAATCCTGGCAGCAGGGAGGACCAGTGGAGGAAGCATCAAGTACTGGCAGTGACAAGAAACTTCCAAGTTACTCAGGGAAGAAGGGCAAAAGATCTAAGAGGAAGCGCATTGTGCAGTAATCATTGCAGCCTAATTGGATGCAATTTTTTGTCACAACTGGTAAGTGTTATTGACCCTCAGGTACTGTTCATGATGAATCATGTCACAAAGAACCATGGTTGAACTTTTCTGTGTTGCAAAATTGGTAGATGGTTCCTCACTGTTCCTTTTTTCAGTAAATTAAAATTTTCTTGAACCTCCTACCCCAAAAACTTTAGTCATTTCCAAATCATATACAATTAACCAATAATTGAACTTTTTTATTATTTTTCTTTTTGCCAGAAAAGGGTACCAGCTGGTTCCCACCTTCTCTTAATCTTAAAAAAAATGTGTACATAATAATAGTTTGGTAATATTGCAGGTTAATTCAGTTGACCAGTTAGGTGCCACAATTGATCTCGGAGACAGTTTTGGTGGTCTGTTGAAGGCCTATATTTGAGGTGCAGACAAATAGACAATTTCCGGGGTCACAGGTGTTTGCTGCTAAGCTAAGTAGCTCAGTATATGATAGGCATGAGGTTAATGGACAGGAGAACAGGAGTCGGGTATATGTGCAAGCAGAGATACAGGATCTGTAGAAGTAGATAAGATACTCTGGTGTATTCTGTACAAGTTGGGTTCTAAAATTTGGGCAGGATCTAGATTGTCCAGACCATTCATATGCGCTGTATTTGTTTTGCTCTTGTAACCATTGTTTGGACTTTGGAGGGTATATTGCGCAAGCTGGTAACCATCCAATCATACAAATAAGTTTAATTCAACTTGTCAGAATTGTTAAGGAAATGAACTTGAGCCAGGGGGGCAGCAGTATGCATTTGGCTCTTTCCTGTAGCGGGCGTGTAGTGTGGTGTCTGTGAAACTGACGAGGCTGCCTTTGGCTCGAGGGACCAAGCTGTAGGGGGTTGGTGCGTTTAACTGCAGCCATCGCATCTGTTGCCCAAAGGTGCAGAATAATCATTTTCAACAGGATTTGCAAAAGAAGGGGCATGCCCACTTTAATCGGTGTTGACGAAATTGTTGCGCAACCACGCTCGTCCTGAGTTGGGACTTGGGAGTTCCTCGTCATTTGGCGATCAAATTTTGCTGCTAAATTGTTAGAGCATCTCCAACAATTCCCTAAAAACAACTTCTCAAATCTTGAGTTTTAGGAAGTTCATAAAAGTTTTAGGAAGTGAAAAATCATGCCATCTCCAACAGTTTGGTAAAAATACTTCCCTAAACTCTAAAACTTGGACCCACTAGCAACTAATCCAACTACCGATCCCCCAACCCCCCCTCTCACGCGCGGTACTTTCTTCCTCACGCGCGC
>JAKNSH010469124.1:0-11036 GCA_027790015.1 Cymbopogon flexuosus
AACGTGAGCATCCACTGGCACGGCGTCCGGCAGCTGCTGAGCGGCTGGGCGGACGGGCCCTCGTACATGACGCAGTGCCCGATCCAGCCGGGGCACAGCTACGTGTACCGGTACCAGATCGTCGGGCAGCGCGGCACGCTGTGGTGGCACGCGCACATCTCCTGGCTCCGCGCCACCGTGTACGGGCCCATCGTCATCCTGCCCCCCGCCGGCGTGCCGTACCCGTTCCCGGCGCCGGACGAGGAGGTGCCGCCGGTCATGTTCGGCGAGTGGTGGAGGAACGACACCGAGGCGGTCATCGCGCAGGCGCTGCAGACCGGCGGCGGACCCAACGTCTCCGACGCCTACATCATTAACGGGCTCACGGGGCCTCTCTACAACTGCTCCTCCGGCGCTCAAGATACGTTCAGGCTGAAGGTGAAGCCCGGCAAGACGTACATGCTGCGGCTCATCAACGCCGCACTCAACGACGAGCTCTTCTTCTCCGTCGCCAACCACACGCTCACCGTCGTCGACGTCGACGCGCTCTACGTCAAGCCCTTCACCGTGGACACCCTCGTCATCGCGCCGGGGCAGACCAGCAACGTCCTGCTCACCACCAAGCCGACGTACCCCGGCGCGAGCTACTACATGGAGGCCCGGCCGTACACCAACACGCAGGGCACCTTCGACAACACCACCGTCGCCGGCGTCGTCGAGTACGAGGACCCCTGCCCATCCCAGAACAACAACAACCTCCCGGTCTTCACGCCGACGCTGCCGCCGATCAACGACACCGGCTTCGTGGCCAACTACACGGCGAAACTCCGGAGCCTGGCGAGCGCGGAGTACCCGGCCGCCGTGCCGCGGGACATCGACCGGCGGTTCTTCTTCACCGTGGGGCTCGGCACGCACCCGTGCGCCGGCGCCAACGGGACATGCCAGGGCCCCAACGGGTCCCGGTTCGCGGCGTCCATCAACAACGTCTCGTTCGTGCTGCCCACGACGGCGCTGCTGCAGGCGCACTTCGCCGGCAGGTCCAACGGCGTGTACGCCACCAACTTCCCGGCGTTCCCGCTGGTGCCGTTCAACTACACGGGCACGCCGCCCAACAACACCAACGTGATGAACGGGACCAAGGTGGTCGTGCTGCCGTTCGGCACCACCGTCGAGCTGGTGTTGCAGGACACCAGCATCCTCGGCGCGGAGAGCCACCCGCTGCACCTGCACGGCTTCAACTTCTTCGTCGTCGGCCAGGGGTTTGGCAACTTTGACCCCGCCAACGACCCGGCCAAGTTCAACCTCGTCGACCCCGTCGAGCGCAACACCGTCGGCGTGCCCGCCGGCGGCTGGGTCGCCATCCGCTTCCGCGCGGACAACCCAGGTTTAACCGGAATCCTAGCTTTTATTTCTGTTTAATTTTCAGAGATTTCAGAGATCCATGCAGGCCTGAATCCCATGTCCTAACTCGAACGCACTACACACTGGCGTTATGATATGCAGGTGTGTGGTTCATGCATTGTCACCTGGAGGTGCACATGAGCTGGGGCCTGAAAATGGCGTGGCTGGTGCTGGACGGGAGCCTGCCGAACCAGAAGCTGCCGCCTCCGCCATTGGATCTGCCTCAGTGCTAGGCGCGCGTCGGACCAAATGGCCAATGTTGATTTTCGTCGGTTCCACTGCATTATTTCCCATCATCTCAATGCGCTGCTTCGTTTGCTCGATCAGTTGACATTTCTACCTCGATCGTCTTCAGCTTACGTCGCGATAATTTCTTTCCTAGTTGGTGTGATTTTTTTGGTTACTGCCTTACTGGATTGTTCAAGTGTGGCCAGCATGCATGGTTACTACGAGAAATTGCTTCGTTCGGCGGAACTCCACTCTTACGAGTGCACGCTTATTGTAATCTTTCTTGTAGCTCAAAAGCTTGCCTGCAGCATTTTGTGTGTGTGTTTGTATGTATGTACAGTAGAAGATGTAACCTTGCGCGCTTTCCCAAGTATAACAACTAATAAAAAGTGTAACGTGATGATTTCTCTTAATCTATATCTATATCTATTAAAATCTAATCATATACAAATATGTACATGCTTTATTATTTTTATCATATCACTATATAGATCTAGTCTAGTTTATAAAAACCTAATAAAATTGGTTTTACTTTTTTTTTAAAAAAAAATAATTGTGTTATTTATAAAGTTTAGCTGATTTGACATAATGAATTCAGTGCTTGATCATAGCAAATGAAAAAAGTCTACACAACTTCCTCGACTATTGAGGGTGTGGACTACTTCACACCCCAAATAACAAAGCCGGATTTTCTAGCCCCCTGAGCTTTCGAAACTGATAACCCCTGGACAATTTTGGATAGTGATTTTATCTTTTTTTAATTTATTTTTGCTGAATCATTAAAAATCATAGTAAATCACAGAAAAAGTCACAAAATGAAGATCCAATTTTGTTGGACTCTACGTGACTAGATCCACACAATGAACACACTCCCTCCGCCCTAAAATAAGTGTCGTTCTCGCTTTCCGAGAAATCACTTTGACTAACTATATATTAAAAAATATTAGTATTTATGTTACATGATTATCGGAAAGATCTTTGAACCTAGTTTTTTGATAAATTATTTGAAGAAGAAATGTTACACATATTTTTTAGAAATTGAGTCAAGCTTGGGCACGACATTTAATTTTGGACGGAGGGAGTATAATATAATATGTTTTAGTATAATTTTTTTTCTTTATGTTTAGATCTATGTTTCTCTGTAATTGATTGGAATAGTTCATTGCTGCAAAATACCGTATTATATTTTCACTTGTTCAAAAGTGTACTTTTTGAGTTTTGTAAAAAAAAAAGTGTTCATCTTTGAAAAAAAAATATGTTTCATTATCCAATTTGAAATTTATTTCAAAAAAAGGTTAACAATAATAATAATAAAATAAAAATCTCCAGTGTAGCCACACCCTGATTGCCTGCCGAGCTGGCAATCATCAAATCCTCAGTCCGTCGCCTAAAACCACCCTCTTCCTCATCCCACCCTCGCCGCCTCCGCCCATTTCACCTCGTCTTCTTCCGTTACGCCTCGCCCCCCGTCGCCTCTCACGCAGTCACGCTAGCACCAGAAAATCCATCTCCACTCGCTGTCATCATGCACCCCACGCCCACGGTCATGTCCCTCGCTGCAGCTTCGGCGGCGGCGGTCGCCAGCAGCGCCGCCGCCTACAGGTACGACACGACCCGCCCGGTTGCCAGGCTCCGCTTCTGCGGGCTCAGGCGCGAGGCCCTCCGGGTCCACTCGCCGCAGTTGGTGGCTGCTAGGCGGATCGTGGCAGCTGCGGCGACGGCTGGCAATGGCGCGGCCGCGAGCGGCGGGTTCGACTACGACCTCGTAATCATCGGAGCCGGCGTCGGCGGCCACGGCGCCGCCCTCCACGCAGTCGAGAAGGTTGGTTCCGCTCACGCTGTTCTGTTCTGCAGGTCTCCCTAGGGGTGTGTAATAATGTATGGTGGGCTTTGCTGCCACCGTCATCGTGATCTGGTCAAATGTAGATCAAGAGTTGCTAGGAATATATCTTTAGTAAGGCAAGGGTTGCAGGTCTGCTAAAATTCAACCGGAATGTTGCACGATAGCACATGTTTTTTGTTCTGGTGCTAGAGCTTAGTTGATTGGAAAATCTCTCTGGACTTTTTTTTTTTTTGTGGTGATTCTATAATTTTATCATTTTAAGATCTTTCAGTAGTTTAACTACATAATAGTGTTGTATAGTAATTAAATATCAATGTTGAACAATCAAAAAATTACGATAGGATGGAAGACACAATTGCAAGGTGCCTCTGAATTTATGACTTCTCTTGCTTAGAATTTGCTGGACTGGATTATTTCTCAACTAAGAAGTACTTGTGACAGTAAATTTTACATACTATTAAGATTAATAATTTTGCTTGCTCTATGCCTCTATATGTTAATTATTTGAGTATTTCTGTTGGTAGTATGGTTCTCACTAATTGGGGCCAGTGGATCGGCATAGTTTCTTTATAATATGTACTGCTAAAAGGGATGATGAAAACTTCATCACTTTTTTTCCTTATCATGTATCATTCTTGTATTTCTTAATTATATTCTGTTTTTATTACTCTGTTCAATCAGACATAATAAATAGCAACAATATAGTCTTTGTGTTTGGCCCCCACTTGAATTGCTTATATTCTGGCATTGCCTTCAAGAAGGGACAAAGATAGATTATTCTTTTTATTTTCTTTTTGAAACTATGCTGTTACTGTCGCCAATGCATTTAGTTTGCTTTGAATATATTTAAAACTATGATATACTATCTTTTCTTTTTCCTTTCGAGTAGGAGTTTGCCTTGCTAGTTCTGATGGCTACTGAATTCTCGACTTATTATGTGTTTTCTTTCTCTTTCACAATAATGATTAACTATCTGGATGGCAGTAGGCTCATATAACCTATCAATCGTGGCTGGCCAGGCTGGGTTTTTGGGAATTATCCTGTGAATGAATTTCATTATTGGTACAAAATTCCATATGTTTTGGACATGGACCTTTATCTGTGCTGCCAGCAATTGAACTTCACATATTCAATAAATGTTACTAATGATTTTCTAAAAATTGTCTCATGCAGGGTTTAAAAACTGCCATAATTGAGGGAGATGTCGTGGGTGGAACTTGTGTGAACAGAGGCTGTGTTCCGTCAAAGGCTCTCCTTGCTGTAAGTGGTAGGATGCGAGAACTTCAAGATGAACATCACTTGAAATCACTGGGCCTGCAGGTGATATTCTCATAATGGAACTACTGGCTGTTGTGCGTGTTTTATGTATTGAACAATGATTTACAAAATGCAAGGAACCTCAATGTATAATCATGATGATTCTGCACTGTGCTGATTGTTTTACTATTGGTTGTTGGCACATCTATTTGATCAGCAAATTAACAATGCTTTGGTAGATTCTTTTCTTAGCTTAAGAACTGTAATAAATTTAAAGGGCACTTTTGTCATAGTATGTTCTTACACTTTTGGATTTATTATGTTCATCTTTGGTTCTTTTCAAAATTTTATGATGTCTTGTCCTTCCTCCTAGTATACGTTGGCCTATACTGCATTCGATTTCAAAAAGAAATCAACCCAGAATTTACCTTTTCTCTTAGACCATTATTAACTATGATGTGTATACCTTTTCCCTTTGTATCAAGTTATTCATTCCCTGGCCCTACTAATCATTTGTGATGGTTGTAATAGGTCTCATCACCAGGATATGACAGGCAGGCTGTTGCTGACCACGCAAATAATCTTGCGTCTAAAATCCGCAGCAACTTGACTAATTCAATGCAAGCTCTGGGTGTGGATATACTCACTGGTATTGGCACCATTGTGGTGGGTCATCTGCATCTTTCCTGTGGTTGTTTCAAAAATCAGATAATTTGCTATTAGAATGTCATGCTTGTTGCAAGAATATTGTTCACATCATCTTGTCCAGGTATAAGACCTCACTTTTCAATTGCTATTCTTAGCTATCAACAGCAAAAACAGACCATGCTTGGCTAAATTGCAGGGATCTGTATCCTAAATATAGGCCTTTTCCAAATTGTTAAAAGACTTGTACTCCCTCCATTCCAAATTATAAGTTGTTTTGGTTTTTCTAGATGAGTAGCTTTTACTATGTATCTAGTCATAGTGAGTGTATATCTAGGTGCATAGCAAAAGCTATGTACCTAGAGAAGCCAAAATGACTTTGGAACGGAGGGAGTATATGTTTAGCACTACCATGACTAAAGCTGTCCAATTTCTGTTGCTACTCGGATACTACAATGTGCATCTACCTGAATTGGAATTTTGAGATATTCTAGTTATTATTTATGCTAAATCTGAAAATTATTTGTATTCTGCTATATTAGATGTTCTGAATAAACATTGAGTCGAGCTATGTCTGCTATATAGCCTTTCAAATGTTGTAGAGTATAATTTGTAGTGATTAAATATTCTGTTTCTGATATCTGTAGGGGAAGCAAAAAGTGAGATATGGGAAAGTTGGTTTTCCAGACAATGAAATCACTGCTAGAAACATCATAATTGCCACTGGATCTGTTCCTTTTGTCCCCAAGGGCATTGAAATAGATGGTAGTTGCTGTTTTTTCGGAACTTCATGTCTTGTCTTTTTTTAACTTATGTCCCCAATACATTTGGCCGAATGAAATGAGAAGCAACGCTGTTCCAAGTTCAAAGTATCATGCTTCAGATTATTTATGGTTCACATTTTATCGTATTTTTTTTCTTTTTTTCTCGAATACGCAAAAGATTTTTACACCGCGCCCGAGCGCGTTTTGGGAGGATGAGATTTACAAAAAGCACTGCCTCCCCTGCCTTTTTTTCTCAAACATGCAAGCAGCAGTAAAAGCCCTTACAACCTCCACAACATTTTCTGAGACAACTACAACCCCAACAACCACCCTCACAGATGGTGCTTAGATTATTTTCACACCCTTGTCTCCAAAACAACCTCGAACTATATTACTATTATCATAAAACATTTTATCCTTTAGCTCATGCAATATTTTGCAAGATATAGTTTGCTGTGAGGAGTGTTGGACATCACACATTTAAGCCACTTTCTTTGGTTGAGATATTTACATATTATTATTCTCTGATTTTTCCTATCTAATTAAGCTTGCATAGTAGTTTATTCGTTTACCATCATCACAGGACTATGTATTAAGCTAGTTCTAGAAATGAAGTCGATCCTAGACACTGCCTGTTATATTCTAACCGCCAATAAGTAGAAACATTAGGAACTGACTTTTACTGTTTGGATGGTTATATGAGTGTTGAGTGGCCTTTTATTTTGTTCTACTACATCCTGGAAATAACTACATAAGAAACCAGATTTAGCTGTCCTGCTGTTTTTTTAACTGTATCTTGAGAGATATTTGAGTGCATGTAGCACAATCACTCCTTGAAGATTCAATGCTCCATCATATATGTTGTGTACTAAAGCTGAAATGCATTTGTTGGACATTCCTATTTCATTGTAGCATTCCTTTAAAAGCTTGCACCATGGTTTTATGCAGGTAAAACTGTATTTACTAGTGATCATGCACTAAAACTTGAGTCAGTCCCTGAATGGATAGCTATTGTTGGAAGTGGTTACATTGGACTTGAATTCAGTGATGTATACACGGCTCTGGGAAGTGAGGTATATCTTAACCTCTAAGTAATCTAATCTATAGGATATGCATAAATGCATAATGCATGCACACTTTTTAGTTAACCTTAGGGGTAGCTGTTGTGGCTGACAGAGTGTGGTGTGTGCTTTTCCGGTTCATGAGCCATCTCTTCTCCCTTTTTTTAATCGGAAAATACAGCAGGGGAGGCCCCCACTGTTAACTTTTTAATTAAACAAAAAGAGCAACAACAACTCTATACAAGATGAAAAAACAAAAAGGAGGAAGCAAACCCAAGGTGGGCAGCAGAGCTAAACTAGAGCAGCTGTACAAGAAAGGAAGACAGATCGCTTAGCAGAACTGAATCTCCTCCCCTTTGCCCTCTCTCTTGCTCTTCTCCCTCTGTCCCTCCTCCCTCTCCCACTCTTTGTGCCAGATCTTCTCTTTATATATTTGTTTGTGGCCTTGTGGGCATTTAAATATTGATGGCTTCTTGGTTAGTCACACTGGACCTTGTAAAAACCTTGTAGTGGAATCTGGAGTGGATCTGCTCCAATTTACATTTAATGGGTCAATTCTTTATTTCTTGAACTGGATTGTAATGTTAGGTTCCGATCTATGGTGACTAGTTTGACACTCAGGATTACAATGTGAGATGAACTGGGCATGCTACATTATCTCTTGATCTACAATCGAACTTTTCTGTCAAAGTGTCAATAGATGAAGTTTCATCTACATTTATACATTTTTTTATCAACCAGGTTACTTTTGTTGAAGCTCTTGATCAATTAATGCCTGGGTTTGATCCTGAGATTTCAAAATTGGCACAGAGGATTCTTATTAATCCTCGTAAAATTGACTATCACACTGGTGTTTTTGCAAGCAAGGTAATATTAAGATCAACTCAATCTTTTTAATGATGCCAAATCCTCCAGGATGATTGTATAATTATATCTCGAAGTGTTCATGTCTCTAGATTACCCCAGCAAAGGATGGTAAGCCTGTTTTGATTGAGCTGATTGATGCTAAGACAAAAGAATACAAGGAGACACTTGAGGTAAATGATATCGAACTCTTCCTTTTTCCCTTCAGTACTTACTATTAGAATAGGTTACTTGTCTATTCCAAACCCTAGAAGGGGTATATATAGTTGCATACAAGGGCCACATGGGCCTTAGCCTCATGGGCCTAACTCTATACTCCAACACTTACTGTAGATGGTTTCTCCTAATCTTTAGGTACTTGCATCACTATGTTCTCCTGAGCTGAATGGGTTTACACCAGTAGATTGCTGCATGTTGATGCCACTATCAGAATAAACGTCAACCTAGGTCAAACTGTTAGGCCAAACTGTATGGTTTACACCAGTAGACAGCGGTGTCAACTTAGGTCAAACTGTTAGGCCAAAGTAAATGTCAGAATAACATGGGAAGTATGTTGTGGGATGATGCTTACAATGTTAATATGTTATTGGCAACTCAGATGCCTTTACTGTTAGATAACCAGGTATTAGGAAAATGCTTATATCTGTGGATCTTTGATGATTAATTAAAATTATAGTCATGTTATTAAACAAATAGTATTTCTGCTGGTTTCATAAACGATTTACGTTTCATCTTGAAACTTGGGATTTGCATCCCCAGGTGGATGCAGCACTCATAGCTACTGGAAGGGCACCCTTCACCAAAGGACTTGGCTTGGAAAATGTAAGTACATGGAAATGGTTGCTATCAGAAATCACAAATTTTAAATATATTAGCATCCAAAAGATGACCTTTTATGCAGATCAATGTCGTTACACAACGAGGTTTTGTTCCTGTTGATGAGCGGATGCAAGTTATAGATGCAACTGGCAATGTGGTATGCTAAATATGTAATGTGTTACTGTTACCCTTTTGTTCCTTTATAACAATAGTAGTCGTTTCATTCAAGTTTGCTACATAACACCAACCGGTATGCAGGTTCCTAATTTATATTGCATTGGAGATGCCAATGGTAAGCTCATGCTTGCTCATGCAGCCAGCGCACAAGGAATCTCAGGTAAATGTTGTGCTCACCTGTTTCTTTGCATGCTTGATGCTAATCACTATAATTATTATACGAGCAAATGTTCATCTGAATATAGTTGTGGAGCAAATCAGTGGGAGGGACAACATCTTAAATCACCTAAGCATCCCAGCTGCCTGTTTCACTCACCCTGAGATCAGTATGGTTGGCTTGACAGAGGTAAGTGAGATACCATTCTCCAATATTAACATCCTCTGTTCAACATAGTGGAAATCTGCTTGGTAAAGTTAATTTGACTAGTACACTTTCTTACGTATAGGTGCAAATGTGCTGTCCTCAAGTTGATCATAATGCATGTCTTAGTTGCATCTGAAGCATACAATAAAATCACAACTATTTTTCAACTCTTTTTTTTTTTTTTGGCTAGCAAACCAATCTTTATGACTCTAATCAAAGTTGTTCCTGCTTTTGCAGCCACAGGCTAGGGAGAAGGCTGACAAGGAAGGATTTGAGATAAGTGTTGTAAAGACCAGTTTTAAGGCTAACACAAAGGCTCTTGCAGAGAATGAAGGAGATGGACTTGCTAAGGTAACACAGTATTCCTTTTCCACCCTGTTGCATTCTAAATTTATTCAACGCAGAGTCCCAGTGGATACAGTAACCAGACCTATACTAAGGAGCCTGTATCCGTTCCATAACTTCTAAATTTAAAGTGGTGATACATGTACTATTTTGCATCAGATGATTTATCGTCCTGACACTGGCGAAATTCTTGGAGTTCATATTTTGGGCTTGCATGCTGCTGATCTCATCCATGAGGCATCAAATGCCATTGCCCTTGGAACCCATGTGCAAGTGAGTTTTTCATGTATTCTGTTAGCTGTGTAGCATTTCTGCATTTTGTTCTCTGCATAATGATAAACTCTTGAATTTGCACATAACCTTTTGTACCCTGCAGGACATCAAGTTTGCTGTTCATGCACACCCAACGTTGTCTGAAGTTCTGGATGAGCTCTTCAAGGCTGCCAAGGTACATGGGCGTATTTGCCCCATATATGATTCTGTGTGAAAATACAAACAAAATTTGTGGTTTGTGCCAAAAATACGATCAAACTTTGTCTTGATATTTCTCCCTCACAACAGGTTAACATGGGTGTTTCACATTCTATAAACGAGCCAGTTGCGGTGTAGAGAGGAACCACAGTCGCCGCAGCCCCAGACCCCAGTTATATACCCGTAGTACTTAAGTAGTCTGCTACTCACAGAAAACTGATTTTGTAGCCATTTGCGGGCATTTTCGTTATCAGTTCCAGGATTAGTGTCAACACTATCTATTTAGTGAGAAAATAGAAATCCATTGATGTATCCTATGTAGAAAATTGTAAATTTTGCAGTCCTTGTATAGAGTTTAACGTACAGTGCCTTCACGTGTCAATTTCGCTGTTGTAAATCTATGATTGCTTGAATTGATAGTGTGGGCTTGTTTGGTAGGGCTCCACTCTGATTATTGTTTGCGAATTTTTACAGCTTAGGACACGGGATTCTCCAGGAGAAATGCTCCAAACCTAATACAGTATTTAAATTTGGGTGGTGCTGCACATTCAGCTTAGGACACGGGACCTTTTCTATACAGTCCAAATATTTAGTGTAAACCTCCTATTTGGTGGAAACGTGAAACCCCATAAAAACATACTTAAGTGTTTTAAAAAAAATGGCTGCTGCACATTCATAATGCATCAATGCAAAGTTGAGAACACAATGGCTTCCTCAAGTTTGCGCTTTCCCCCGGTATAATGACTAATAAAAAGTGTAATGTGACTGATTTCTCTGAATTAAGACAGTGTGTGTGGGTCATCTTTTTTTTTTTTGAC
>JAKNSH010469128.1:0-12422 GCA_027790015.1 Cymbopogon flexuosus
TCAGAGGGGGGGCTGCTTGTGAGCGGTGATGGGGTGGGGGGGGGGCGGGGGGGGGGGGGGGGGGGCGCATGTCCCTGCTAGCCCCCTAGTTCCTCCTTTGTGCCTGCCCCGCCCACCAAGCTGATGTAGTGGATTAGAACGAACCACTAGATCAATACAAGAGGCACACAAACAAGACAGATAAACTAGATGAAATTGTGACTCACAATTCCCTTCTAGTGGTCACCAATCATAGTGAGTGATTTGTATTCTCCCCAAAACTGTTCTCCTTCCAAACCTTCTTACATATATATAGGACTGACCACGCAGGGCCATTGAGATATAGGCCACGCAGGGTCAAAGCTGAAAAGCTTATAACTGATGCATGCATACATGCAGGACTCTTAAGTTTTATTGGAAAATAAATACTACAGCCACTAGACTTCCTAAAGATAGTAACTGATGCATTACTTATCTCCATCACAAGCTCACCCCATGCCCGCCGCTCGTTCACCCCGACCGCCCCCCGAGCTCACCCCTCACCCCACCGTCGCCAAGCCCCCTTCCTCACCCCCGCAACCTCTTCATGGGAAACACCATCTCTTTTCTTTTGCGGCAGGCGCTTTAGTCAGCATCGTCGGCGGCGCTTATGTTATCGACGTCGTCTCCGGAGGAGCCTTCATGTGCTTCGCGTTCGTTTCCAAGACCAAGCGCAAGTTCCTTAAACTACTAACGGGTAGCTACGACTCTCATGTCGACGACCTCGTTGGCATCCTCGAGCAGCGTGGCTGGTTCGCGCAGAGCAAGACGGGCGCCAAACCACGTTGCAGAATTGAAGGCGGCGTACGAGCGAGCACTTTCACTTGATTTTGCCCAGACCAACAAGAGCTCGGCGCAGCTAGCGCCCTCAACTAAATGGTCATGCCGCTGAAACCGTACCCCATCCCTAAGCTTAGGGAGGCGGGTTGTGCCCCCACACTCCTTCGCAGATGTGCGTCCCTATCTACAATCTCTTTTTAGGCTCACGTGGCTGTGAGCCGCTCCGCTCCGCATCACGACGAAGGTGACCGTCGTTTTAGAAAGTGATTGTTGTTCTTCAGGATGAACGCATTACGTGGAATGTGTCGTGCTTTTCTCGTCTTGGGTGCTTCTTCAGTTTAATGCACCAGGACCGCAAGCGTCTGATTGGTCGAACTGTATTTATGCATGTGTGCCTCAAAAACTTATTATACGTCACCTCTTCTGTAATTCATATAAAAAAATAATATGGCAACAACAGTGGCACGTGCGTAAACCATTTTTTTACTATTTTTTTCCACAAATTTAGTTTGGAGGCTGGTCACAATCACTGATGTATACACAGCATACTCACCGTTAGTGACAGCAGTTTGAGTGTTTCTTTCACATAACATTAACTTTCAGGTGAATTAATAGCTAGCTCTGTGGTTAATTCTATCTATTACTCCATCAGTTTCAAATTGTCTTTTGTGCATATATAATTTTGCTACGTATCTGAAAATGGTATATATCTAGGTGTATAGCAGAAGCTATATATGGATTAAAAAATAAAAAAACGGCTTAAATGGTGAGCACATATATTATAGTATCCATAGAAGAATGAGGATGAATTCATACATACATGTTGGAATGGTAAGTCACTTGGTCAAGATGGATCTGCTCAAATGACTGAGTAAAATAATGGTTGGAACCCTTATAACAAAATATTAAGAAGAAATAGAATATATACAAGCTCAAGTGCATTAATTAAATCATGTTTACTTTTATCCATGAGTATATAGGTATACCAGATTATTAAGGGGGTGCAAGTGTTTTGACAAGTCTCTCTAGTGCTCAAGAATACCCTTGAGATAAACTAGTAACATCTAACCTTGGTTTAAGTTCATATAGCTGAGTATGCCAGATTCAAGTGACCCAATTTTTTCCAAGAATATTTAGAGCACGTCCAAGAGGAGGGCGTTCTTTGTAGTCGTGCTCTAGAATTTCTAGTGTAGAGAGGTGGGGATAATGGCTAGTACCGCTAGATCTAGAGTAGTGGAGTATTTATATCCCCGCATTTTTGTCGTAGACATAATAGAAATATTCTATAGTTTTTTTTATTAGGTTTCCTTCCTTCTCAAATTGATATTTTAAGTTTCTAAGTATTTCAAGTTTATAATTAGGTTTCCTTCCTTCTCAAATTGGAATTTTGTGAGTAGCTGATTATGAGTTGCTAAAATATGTTGAAAGAAGGAACAAGATGGGTGACAGCCTGTTTAGCCACTTACATTGAGCAAGGAAATGACAGGGAGATAATCAAACAATTTTGTGCCATTAGAAGGCACATGACTGAAGTAATGACGCATTCTTGCCCAACTACTATAGCTACAAATTTTAGTTTAATCTTATTGTGTTTGATAGTTTATATTGGTATATTGTTATTCTCTCTGTTCCAAATTATATAGTTTGTTTGATTTTTTTAATCCTAAATTTAATCACTATTTTATTCAAAACATTTGTGCAAATATTGTCAAATTTAAATCATTTTTAAAGAACTTTTATTAATAAATCATGCTACAGTGGAAGAAATGATATTTTGTACAAAATTTTAAATAAAACAAGTGGTCAAATTTATAGTTAAAAAAGTCAAACAAACTACAATTTGGACGGATTTAGTATGTTACAATTATGACTGTTAAAAAAATTGGTTCGTTTCTTTGTTACAGTACAACAAACCACGCTATCATCCTAAAATATTAGCTACGCCACTGACCTAAAATCCTAGCTACGTCAACATACCGATTTTGAACAGTCAAGTTAATCTGCAGGGACTCTACAAGCGATCGGCCGAAAAAACAATTTTACGTGACTCTCAAAGCCGAAGTAAAATTAGGACCCGCCCCGTTTGGCCCACTTTAGCAGTACCTTCTACACTCAGGTAAATTAAAATATAACAACCGGAGCCGTGGATGAGGAGCGTCAAGTCCTCTGAGCTTGAGAAGGATCATGACAAACAAGACCGTGATGATTTCCTCCCAGGAAAAACTCAGAATTGCGGAGACATATAAGATAGACATGGACCTCATCACCCGGCGAATTAATGTTACTACTACAGGATAAACTGTCAAAAAAAAATGCTGTACTGCAGTGGAGTTCACGCCCCAAGTGTCTTTTGCTTCTTGGCAGTATTGATGTAGGGCCGCAGCACAAACTCACTTTGAGCTTCATTTTGTTCCACAGTTCCTAGTTTGATCTGGTGGAAAAGAGCAAGATGTCAGTACTGACCAAATATCAATCTCCAATGAGAACCTCTAATAGTGTGTTAATGACTGGATGGAAGAATTTGTGTCACCTGGTACAGCCGCAACTCAAATCGGGGGCCGACCTCCTTCAGGTCAATCGATTTAGGCCCACCTGGTTTTTCGTAAACATGATGCCTTATGACAAAAAAAAAAAAAAAAAAAAGGAACTGTCACTCTTCCCATGAGGTGTAAGTGTAAAAGCAACTAGTGCTCTACATCTAGTTTAGTCACGAAAGAAACTATACATAAATAGTGAAATGCGTACCTGAAAGAGATATAGTCATCTCTGTTAGCAAAAGTAATTATTCGCTTTGAATCTGGCTTTGGCACTGGAAAGAGGTGCTTGAGAATAGTTGCAGTCCTTTCACCAATCTGCAACAAATGTCAGGCTATTAAACTGCTGTGGACATGCAGGACACATCGTGCAATGCTCTCTACAATTGAGAAACCAGGAAGATAGCTAATCCACAATCTACAAGTAGAAAAACAAGCCATCCCTAGTAAAATTCCAAAGGGAGTTTAAGTCGCTACAATCCAGTCCACTCCTCTAGAAACTAACCAGGTCACAGAATGGCTTTCACTCTCATCAGCCAAACAAAGTGTCTCATGCTAAATCTAACCTTCAGAAGCTATAGTGAACTGAGACTTGTCTTCACAGTAGCATGTACATATCAGGTTAACAACAGTTTTATATATATAATAAAAAAATAAAGACTCCAAGTTCTGAGTGTATATTAGGATTTACATGCAATCTTATCACATTTTGAACCCAAAAAATCAGAACAGAGGATAAAAATGGCCAAAAAGAGTAGAACAAGAAAAGAAATCAAGAAAAACAAAACATATCAAACTAGTGAAAGTGGAGGTTTTCAGTCTAAATTAGGAATGGATTTAGGTATCTTTCATGTAATAATATCTCAGGTTAACGAGAAAGACATCATTGCAACCTCCAACATGAAGAAAAAATTGCAAGCACATCAAGTCAACAAGACAAACAGAATCACAGCCTCAGAGTGCTATGGAAAAAGCAGAATTCATGCCACTAGGTTTAATTTGGAAAAGTAGAATCACCAAACTAAAGAACAAGAAAACCACAGAAAACTAGTGAGTGGAGGTTCTCAGTCTTGAGTTATGAATGGATTTAGGTGTCTTCCATGCAATAAATGCTGAGGTTAACGAGAAAGACATCATTGTAACCTCCATTGTAACAGGATAGATAGGTACCACATCCCCAATTTAACAAGACAAACAAAATCACAGCCTCAGAGTTCAGTGGGAAAAAAAAACAAAGAATTCATGTCAACTGGGTTTAATTTGGAAAAGACATTAACAGAACTAAATGGAATCATCAAACAACTAATGAATAAGAAAACCACAGAAAACGTGAGTGGAGGTTCTCAGTCTTGAGTTATGAATGGATTTAGGTGTCTTCCATGCAATAAATGCTCAGGTTAACGAGAAAGACATCATTGTAACCTCCATTGTAACAGGGATATATACGTAGCATATCCCCAAGTTAACAAGACAAACATCATCACAACCCTCAAGTTCCGTAGAAATGTTAGAATTCACTGCATCTCTATTTAATTTAGAAGAGAAATAAATTGAGCCACAAAACAATCAAAAAATAAGAGAAGGAAAACATAGAAGACTACTCAGGGTGGAGAGTGGAGGTACTCTGCCTTGAGCTATGAGTGGCTTTAACTTTGTTTCATCGAACAAACATGTATCAGGTAAACGAGAACACAACATTGCCTCCCAACATTGTAAAGTAGGCATGCACATGGTGAGATGCTAAGCAAAAGAAGCAAATGAGAATACTGTCACAAGAAAATCGCAACACCCTCAAGTTGATATATCTTTAGAATCAAATGCTGCTCAGTTAGTCTTAGAATGGATATATTCTATCCGCATAGTATATCTCAGGTTAACGAGAAGTCCATCATGGCAGCCACACAAGGTAGTAAGAAAATTATAAAGTGTAGTGTGAACACGTGTTTACATTCAACATTTCGTTTGATGTGAGCAGCTGTATATTTTGGATTGGAATTATTGTTAAATCAAACAATGAGCAACATAGGAGAACAAAACAGCAAACTTGCATGGACAGCAGAAGCAGAAAATTTCCAACAATTCTTTAATAGTGAACAAGAACAAGAGACTACGACAACAAAGATAAGGCATGAGGGCAGGTAACTAAAGAAACTGTTCACAGGAAACAATGCATGTATGATCCACCTGAGTTGAGAAGTTGTCCAGTATTAAATGGGGGTAAGCTTCTGACATTTTGCCCATTGCCTTCCTGTCCTTGATATCATGACGTGTCACCTGTATACAACACCAAAACCTCAGGATACAACCAAGTATGGGGCACTCATTATGTACAATTGTGCTCAGCACCAGCTCAGATTATAATGTACTTCAAAAACCGTTTAGCACACTTACCACATTGAGCAACCCAAAATATGCAGTTGGACCATGTGGTAGATGGGAGACAATCAAACCATCAGGTTGACCACGGTGTTCATGGACCAGAATAAGATCTGTTATATCATGTGAGCGGCAGGATTCAACAATTTCTGATATGACCTGCCCAAAATACAGATGAGAGAGTGAAGAAAAAAAAAATACTAGAGTGCAGGATACACTAAAGAATTATGCAAGGCAATGGCAATATGCTCACTACCTAAACATCATGGACAACAAGTTTTAATTTACTGCAAAGGATGAATAGCAAGTACTATATGTGGCATAAACAAAAGAAACATAGCTGCCACACTATACCTGACCACCACGGTTCACTCGTAGCGAGTTTGGGAAGACGACCTTGAGCTCCTGAGCATAGCAAAAGAACCAGAGAGGTCGGTTTAGTTGAATGCCTGAATGCAATGCAAAATTTGAACCATTGACAAGCATCTACAAATTTCCATCAAGAAAAACAAAAGCATACCTTGACAAACTGAGTTAGGGGCGCGCTGGGATTGCGAGACGTGGTCAAGAGTATCTTGGGCTCCCGAATGGTAGCAGTGGCATACTCGTTATCAACGATGCTCTTCGGAACTGTAGCACACCCATTCAATTCACCGAAGCAAACAAAAACAGAGTGAACGAACACATCATTAGCCTCTCTCATTAGCCAGGCACAATCGATGCAAACCTATCACTTCCTACGACAAATGGAACAAAGAGGGGGGATACGGCACCAGCGCGCGCGCACCTTGACGCTCCTGGTCCTCGAGGTCGATCTGCCTCCGCAGGTCGTGCTCCTCGTTGCGGAGCTCGGTGGGGATGGGCTTGCCCTCCTCGAGCGCCGCCCGGATGCGGCGCTTCTTCTCGAACAGCGCCCGCTGGGGCCCCTCGAGACTCTTGGCGTACAGGTACTCCCGACGCTGACGTATATTCCGCCGTAGCATCTTCACCCTCTTCCTCCTCTTGCAAGCGCGGATCTAGTCGAGGAACAAGGGTGACCCGATAGAGAATTTTTGCAGAAGGTTAGAAGTTGATAAGCATCAAATAGCCAGATAGCTTGAGATTAGAGTTTGCGACCTCTGTTTCGCACAGCATACAGGGAAGAGAAAGGGGTGGGGATACCTGGTGGGCGCTCTTCGCCGGCGAAGGCCTCGGCACCTGTTGTAGCGCGGCGCGGCGGCGGCGGCGGCGGCGGCGGGCACTGGGAATCTGGGAGGAGAGGCGGATGCTGGTGGCGGTTCGCAGTATATATCCGCTTGGTTGTAGTTGGGCCTTTAATGGGCCCCCTATTTCTAAATTGTGGGTTAGCGGGAAACGGGAGTGGAGAACGGGAAATGAGCCTTCTGCCGTCAACTTTTCTAAAATCCTTCTTTCTTCTCTTTTATTTACCTTTTATTATTATTCTTGTTTTGTATTTATTCTATTCATTCATAGGAAACCATCAATGGCCAGTGTTGAACGAGCGGTTCGAACAAGCAACGTTGATAGATTGCCTTCGCCCGGCCGGTGCTCCGCGCGAAGGCTCGATGATCGGGTTCAGATCGGATCAAGTGACCCGGAACTCGGAGACGAGATTTAAGGCTTCATTAATTTTGTTCACCAACCAACCCCTCCATGAGGCAGGGCTCCTCCTTTTATAGTACGGTTACAGCTTACAACATCTTATGTACGAGAATACCCTTGAGATGGCCACAGCACATGCCGGAATATTCTACCTAACTGCACGCCTACCCAAGGGCTATCTAGTCTTTTTCTCCCTCGAGAGATGGGCCTCGATGAATTTCGCCTCCTCGGCCCATAGAACAGCCCAACAATCCACCTCTGATCGGGCGGCGAACATCGGGGCCTTTGCGCTCGCTTGACGGCTCCTGCTCCTGCAGCCCTGCGGTCTTTGTCGCCGCCTTCTCGAATCGTTACTTCTCAGGACTTCGCGGGCTTCGCGGCCTTTGCTTCAACTTCACTTGGGGCCTCTGCACCTCTTTTCCTGCTCCTGCAGCCTTGCGGTCTTTGCGTCGTCTTCTCGGATCGTTACTCCTCACCTGGCCGCTGGGCTTGTTTTCGCCTGCACTCAGCACAACAATGCTTCGAATGTTTTAGTCTCGTCGTCAAGCCCTTCGATCGCAAGGTCACGCCCCAACAGCCAGAGAACTATTTGCTTCAAATAAGAAATACTCCAAGAATAGTGCATTGCAAATAAACAAATATTAACAAATGACCATTGATGGTACTACCTAATAGTGCACTAATAAACCATTGAGCGGCGATGATGACCCACTCGTGTACCCAGATGGTACTGCCCAATAGTTTAAGTACCCAGGTGGTAGATTTTTAGTTTGAGTATTAAGATGGTAATGTCTAAACAGCTTAAGTACCCAGGTGATAGTTTTTTCAATTCGAGTACCCAGATAGTCACACCTCAATAGTTTAATTACCCAGAATGCATTTTACTCTTTTTTTTTACCCCTCTTAGTGTTCAACAATTAACTTCTACTGTGTGTTAGAATAGTCATAGTTTCTCACCCATACGAGTGAATTCAACAAAGCAACATGTTTATGTTTCTGCCAAAAAGTTTGTAAAAGTCCAGTTCAAAACACCCTACTTGGGTGTCTTATCCATTCAAAGAGACAGACAATGAGAATAATGAAGAAAAGAGTATGAGTAGAAAGTCCATAGGGAATCTCCAAATAAAGAGAGAGGCATACAAGTTGGAAATAAAAGACCTCGTCGTGAGGCAACAAAAAAAACCTGTCATACCAAGATATAAGCAGGCACAGTGTCTAACCAATACAGACAGTACGCACACACTTAGGATAAGTGTTGAAAATAATAAGGATTATATCCATTTTTTACCCATCAACTCATGTGTTTGTCATATTTTTACTCATAACTACAAATCCAACCCAGGTTAGATTCCTCAAAAAAAAAATTGAAGTTCGATCGGGACATCATCAACTATAAATACCGTTCATCCATTTACCATCTTACCAAATTTAAATTAAAACTCAACTTGTATATACTCACTACAACATAATGAGTATATACTTAGTATATTTTGCAACATATTTTCTCGGAAACTATTTCCTCCGTTTTAAACTATAAATCATTTTAACTTATATCTAGACAAGTAACAAATTGTATGAAGAAAAATCAAAGCGACTTATATTTTGAAATGGACGGAGTAAAAAGGAAGTTCGTATATGGTCTTGTTTAGATCTTTGTATTTGGCAATTAATGCCCAATTATAAACTAATTAGGCTCAATAGATTTGTCTCGTGATTTAGAAACAAACTGTACAATAATTAGTTGTTTTTTCTACCTACATTTAATACTCCATGCATGTATCCCAAGATTGATGTGATGTGGAGAGAGTGAAAAAACTTGATATTTGGAAGGGCACTTAACAAGGCCTATGTTTGTGAATTCTGAACGTGGACAATATATAGGGTAGTAACAGGTAACAGCAGAGAGTTGACTACGCAGGGGTAAACCGTACGGGCAGTAGTACTTTCAAAGTACTAGTGGTACACAAGAAGTCAAAAACTACTGTATCTATTCGCATTGGCGAAGACCACAATATGATAAGAGCACTGTGTGGCAAGTGGCAATGAGAGCACTGTTGTGCTATGCACAGAAGTAATAAGTCCGGATCAAGAACGAGACCCAAACTCTTGTCAAAACAAAAAAGAACGAGACCCAAACAGCAAACAAAATATCCAACCAATAAATCAAAATTGCTGTGTTCATTACCATCACAGATTCCATGAACTAGTGAAGATCGATCAGACTGCTATATATTATAATTGTAATAAAAAAAACAAGTGTATTGGTGTGACTACATAATTGGTGATATACTGCTATGTAAATGATGATCTTTGAGTTTCTCCTAAAACTCAAATCGATCGGCAAGTGATTACAGTCATATTTCAGAGACCTTCAATGATCTGGAGCATTTCTAGCTAATATAGAGCAGGGCTAACTTGCATGTTGCAACAGCATGCAGAAATTGTAGTATGGTCGTATCGTATATACCAAAGTTATTAGCTAGTGGCATGCATGCCATGCACACTTTATAATATATCTACAAAAATAAATCCACAGGCATGAAGCCCGAAACTAAACCATTCTCAAATCTCCACTGCCCATGCATTGAACCCAGCATATCAAGAGGAGTAGCTGGTGGAGCTCTTGCCGCTTGTCTCGCCGCCGCCGCTCGTGACGGTGACCTTGTCGCACGACGGGCAGACGGTCGCCGCCGGGAACGACTGGACGTAGAGGCCAGCGGCCGCCGCCGACCGCTGCAGCTGCGCGAGCTCCAGCCTCAGCCGCTGGTTCTCGCCGGTCAGGCTCTCGCAGCAGCGCTTCAGAATCTCGCAGTCCACCTCCGTTTGCTTCAGCTTTGTTCTGACGAAAAATCATATTTTTGCACAAGTTCAGAACATGCAAACTGCGGATAAATAGTGCAGACTGCAGAGTACTAATTTCATCATGCATGGCCGGTATAAGTATATGCTAGTAATCGATCTAATATATACCTTGCCCTCCTATTCTGGAACCACACTTCAACCTGCCTGGAGCTTAGATTCACCTGCCGCGCGAGTTCCTGCTTCTGAACCTGTCCAACATGCATGAAACGATCCTTCCGTCAGTTTCTACTAAACATGAAACATGGTTTAAAAGCAAGAATTAATCCATATGCGCAGACATGCATGAACAGTAGTATATAATAACTCAGGTTCTTCTACTATTTGATAATACTCGTATAATAACTATATACATGGATGAGAAATTCATATACTGAAGGATGCATACATGGGAGAGTATGTTGTGGGCGCGGAAGGTGTCTTCGAGCAGCGTGGACTGCTCCTTGGTGAGCCGGAGCTTCTTCCTCGTGCCGCCGCCAGCGCTGTCGTCGTCACCGCCGTCGCTGGGGCTCGGACCGCCGTGTGATGACTGGCCATCGTCGTCGGCCGTGACCTTGAGCCTCTTCCGTGCACCTTTCTCCGCCTTCTTGCTCGCAGCAGCTTCTTCCTTGACAGCTGTCTTCTGGAACAGCATGTCGAACTGCACCGGTGTCCGGCTCCTCTTCATCCGATCGCCGCCGCCGCCGCCTATCCCCAGCCGAAGCCAAGACTTGCCGAACCCCTCTTCCTCCATGGCACGATGAGTGCTATACATGGCGCCTGCCGGAGAGCTAAGGCGCGCAAGCTAGTACGTAGGTAGGCTAGCTAGCCCTCTCCACCGCGCGCGATGAAGGCTTTGAAGGGGAAGATGGATGGATCGAAGAAGAAGAGATTGAAGAAGACGCCTGGGTCAAGGCCGGAGTAGTAGTAGTAGACTAAAACCAGTAGTCAGCAAGTAGCCGCGGCGTGTGAAGGCTTAGCCTCGTTGCTTTATAGACGCACGCAGGTGGCAGGTGACCACCTTGCTCTCGATCTCTCGCTACCTGCGAAGGGAAAACGGCAGAGACAAAGTCAGTTTCGTGTGTGGATTGAAGAAGACACAGCAGAGAGAGAGATTAGTGCGAGGTTACTAATAATCGTAATTAAAGCGAGTGGACGTTTACATTTGAACGCAGGTAAATCGTAATCAAGATGGATTTGCAGGAAGGTAATATTCCCGATTGGACTGCTGCTGGCGACTGATGAGACGACGCATGGAAAGCCGACCGCAGCGGTTTAGACCAGGAGAGAGCCGGCTGCTGTTTCCTGGTCTCCTGCGAATCAGATGCAGGTCGATGGTTCCTGAAACCGACAACAATTTAACAGGGTCATTATATCACTGATAATAGTTCCGGATTATTACCACATTTTTCAACTGTTCATGGTTCCTGAATTGATGACATTTTAAGAGGGTCATCATATCACTGTTTGATGAATAATAATTCAGGACTACTATTACTCCATTTTTCAACTGTTGACCACATGGAAAATCAAGCTAGCCTCTCACAGCTCTGGTCGTATTGTATCCTTGTTTTTATCTCCGTGGAAAAACTGTGCATGTACCTTGTAATGAAACTCGGGTACAATACACCACAGTTGTGGGAAGAGAAATTTGACTAGAAATCGAGCCAACGTAACGTTTGTCCGTGTGGGAGAGTAAGCTAGAGTCTAGTAGTACTCTAGTACCAGTACCCTAGTGGTACTAGTACCCGTGAAACTATGGAACTTGTCTGAACGTAGACTGGGAAAACGAAGCCGGATGATGAGAGTTTTGATCAAGTGCAACGCACTGCATGACATGCATGCATGCATGCCCTTTGACTCCTTTGTCTCTTTTGGTTAGCCTTGTCTCTTTTGGTTAGCCTTGGAGGCAAGTTCAGCGCATGCATGCTTGATAACTTATAAGTTTCGCTTAGGTGTGGTGGAAAGCATCGTCACCGCTAAGCCTAAGGTATTCGTACTTATAAACTTTAAATTTTTTTTGAAACTTTACACACCAATAGTACATCACTAGATAAGCATTGTACCATAATTTGAGACTCCAACAACTTTTGTAAAAATTCATATGAAAAGAACAAATTTCAACCATCCTGAATTTTATTCTCTAATGGCTGAAATTTATTTTTTTCATATGCATTTTTACAAAAGTGTTTTGAATCTTAAATTTTGGTACAATGCTCTTCTAGTGATGTATTATTGGTGTGTAAAATTTTTAAATTTTTTAAAGCTTCTAAG
>JAKNSH010469176.1:0-12056 GCA_027790015.1 Cymbopogon flexuosus
GTCGAGATCATTCTGTGCATAATGATGTTATCATGATGTGTCTCTTCGACCCCCATCTCATGTGTGTTTGGGTTGGCAGGTTGATGCTCTCCTATTCCTTCACATGTAGGCTAGCACAACATCGAGTTTGTCTCATGGGGAAGCACTGTGTCAAAGGTTTTGGCTATGACAATACACATCAATGTATCACACATAAAAGATTATAAGGGTAGCACATGGAACACAAACTTCTACTGGTTTAGGTATGGGGTGCCCTATGTGCAGTTGAGAAAATATCTCTTATTTCGTATGCTCAGGTGCAAATGGTTTGCCTAGGATTGCTATGAACTTGTATTCTAAGTACCAACCAAGGGCTTTGTACCCTCACATTATACATTCCAGTGGGCAAGGTTACAATTCAAGCCCCGATCGGTTTCCATAGAGGTTTCCTAGTTTAGTACGTATAAGATAAAAATCTAGTTACAGATTCAAGTCATTCTCCAAGCTTCATACCTATAGTTGCTTGGCCATCATGTCTAATGAAGTACCCATTCTAGTTGGGTCTCATCTTCGGCAGCCTCAGCCCACCCTAGTTGTAGTGGATCTTGTGTGGCTCACCTTATATCCACAGCACACTGCGTTGTTGGTAACAACTTCATGATGTTGGATTGCATCCCGCTGCTCTTGGGTAGTTCTAAGTGGAGTATCAGACATGGATGCATGAGCAAGGATCGAGTAGGTGATGACGATGTTAAAGCATTTAAAGGTATAGAGATTTATTATAATATATACTTTTTTATTACTAGGGTAATGCTTGTGCGTTACAACGGATAAACAATCATATGAAAAAAATCAGAGATACGAGGATTCTGCCTATATTATTATGAAAACTTGCACAGTGATTGTACGTGCGCCTTGCTTTAATAGCTGTCCATTACACTCGGATAAAGAAGGTGCCACACAGTTGACTTGAATACGAAGAATGAGAAAGAGACCTTACTATATATTTTATGTCGATTGTTGAGGTAGACAGAAGGATGGCCTGTTGCGCATGGGGAGAGGTGGTGTCTACTCATTATCTTGGATTGTACCACAATAATCTAACAAGGTACAAGGGGGCCATGTTCATGGTGTGCCTGGGGCGGATGTGTTTGGGGTGAGCAAGGTCGGAGGCGAGGGAGGGGGAGACAAATCCCCGTGTGTGTGGTTGCGTGGGGGCAGGGTCATTTTCCATGTGCGGGGTAGCGGAGGAAGGGTGGGGCGGGTTGTTATTCATACAGGCCACGGACAGGAAAGGGAGAAACAGGGAAGCAGTGCTTGGCCAGGACTGTCCTATCCATAGGACATCGGAGCGCCAGCGCTTCCCAAAGAGATTTAGTACCATCGCATGGTAGACCACTGGTACTAAATACTACTAAATCTCTTTGGAAGCAGCGCTTGGCCAGGAATTTTCACAATGGATAGGACATCGGAGCGCCAGCCTTTCCACCTAGCCACTATATCAAGGTCCATTGTGAAAATTCCACATCGATGTTGGGGCCATATGAAATTTCCACTTGCATCTCTTCGTTAGAACCAATAACTGTCCTATATATAATCGATCGATTTTGGCGGTAGAGAAGTGGGAGCGCCATGGTTCTTATTCCCTCCTTTCTCCAATAAATCAATTTTTAAATTGTTTAAAGTCAAATATCTTTAAATTTAATTATATTTATATAAAAAAGCACCAATATTTATGACACGATCAACAATTAGATATGCTATATATGAAATATATTTTCATAGTCTATACTTGTTTGGTGTCATAAATATTGATAGTTTTTCTTATAAACTTAGTTAAATTTAAGAAAGTTTGACTTAATAAGAAACTGAAAAGGTTTCATTATTTGTAGACAGAGACAGCATTTCTTTCCATTTCAGAAAAGTGGGACACGCGCAAACATTGAATTAATGAAACATATAAACATTTTGGAATAGCAAAAGATTCCTAGCTTGATCCACCGGGCGGAGCATCAGGGGTCTGCTTATCCTTCCAGTTTTCACCACTGTCAATCAAACACAAATATACATGTAATCACGCCAATAACCAAGATCAAACCATAGTAATAAATAACTGAAAAATCACCACAGAAGAAACGAATCTTTTGCTTACCTGAACGTCATGACGGTGGCGATAAGAGTGCTGAGGAGAAGGCAGATGAGCAGGACATCGAGGTACTTGGTAGGGAGATTCAGTGCCGGATTCCTCACAGTCGAGGCCATCATGAGATAGATCCCAAGAACGATGGTGAGAAAGAACAGGAGCCCCACAGCCCCAGGCGCTATCTCGCCATGGTCTTTCCCAGCAGCAGAAATGAAGTGCCTGACCACGGTCATGATCGCGCTGACAAAGCTACTCCAGTTGAGGATCAGAGACGACAGCTCGAAGATGCTGTCCAGCTCCTTGCCCGCCGCCTTGCTCCGGTCCTCGGGGCTCTGCGCCGCTGCCTGCGCGTCCGGCCATAGCTTCTGCAGGAGGTGGGAGGCGAAGACGACGACCGGGAGGAAGAGGATGGCGTAGGCGTGGTCCATGTCGAATGCGATGAAGATGAGGTACGTCATGAGCAGCAGGTGCATTGCGGAGAAGTAGACCATGGCGCTGCCCAGCTTCGCCTTCGTCTTGAGCGACAGGAGGTCGGCGGAGATGGCGAGGAAGAAGGGCGCGATCGCCATCTTGAAGGCCGTGTTGGTTGATGTGTTCGCCGCGTAGCCGATGAACGTGCACACGGCGAAGCCCAGGGCCTTCTGTGAGTATTTCAGGCAGCGCCCCTGCTGTTCCTTATCGTCACCTGAGTTGCTGCTGCCCTGTTTATACTACACAGTAATAACAAAGATCAGTTGATGAGTATGAATAAAACTTTGTGCATGAATAATTCAGAGAACATGCTAACAAAAATGCTTCATATGTTTTAACCTAAGTACCATGGTGCAATAGACAAGTTTGCTCTATGATCGTCAAGGTAAGATCTTTGCACATCTTTTTGTTAATGATCAACATGGGAGGAGCATCTCAACCTAAATTGTACTGATGTGTGGCATAACACGCATCAACAACTATGTTTTAGGGGAAATGTGGCAAAACCCTACTCGATCGATTAATTTGGGAAAAACCCTATACAATGTGTCACATGCAGCCCTAGCATAAGAACGAAGATGTGTGGCATAATCACGGGTAAGAAGAAAAGGCCCTAGCACAAGGGTGAATTGTGGCACACCCACAAACATCAAAAGAGCAAAGTAATTAAGGAGCCTGGTGTGGGCCTGATCTTTGAGAGGCGATAACTTTGGATCGGCGCCCCTCGTCACGACGCGCCAGACCTACGGCGGATCGCCACGTGTCCTCGGTGGTGGGGGTACGCGCGCCCGTCCCCGCGTGCGGAAGGGCGGAAGCCGGTACCGCAGCGCCGCGTGCCGCCTCGGGGCTGGTGGGACGGCGGATCCCCGGCACCTGACTGCCACTGATCCCGAAGGGGATCCTGTCGGAGGCAGGACGGCGATCCTCCTCGTGTCCAGTGCTGCCCCTGGGGCTCCGGGCACATGAGATGTCGCCGATTCTTTGTGCTCTAATCTGCCGTTTCTTCTTCTTTTTTGTTTGTTTCTTCTTGCGATGCCGTTGCGAGGTCGTCGCCGAGGGGGCTGTTCTTCAGGGAGGTTCAGGAGCCGTCTTACTCTGGCTCCCAAGTCTCGGAATGCGTTGTTCCACAAGGTTGAGAGCCGTGAAGTCGACGTGCTTGAAGATCTGGACGAGAAGAACAGGAAGGCTCGGGAAGGTCGTGAAGCTCTGTCAAAGTGCGTAGTGCTTGCTGCGGAACTCACTCGGCGTCCCAAGCTGGTTCATGGAGTCCCAATCAACTCCAGGTTCTGGGTGCAGGGTGGCGGGTCTAATTCGGAGTCAGAAGTTGAAGAACAATCTCCCTCGAAATCACCTTCAACACCTGAGTTTATCGCGATGGCCACACAGGCCGGGTTCACTTTGGATCAACTGTCCATAGCAGAAAAGGCGCCGGTCTCAGCTGGTAAATCTGCACCTTCTTCAGATAAGCTTCTTGCACGGCATATTCTTTCAACCTTGGTGCACAAAAAGTCTATGGTGATTCCTTGGCAAGGTCCGTTGCCTGCTCCTCGCGTGTCGCCGTTGAGGACTCTAGGCGACTGCATTGCCAAGGCATCATACCATGGTACTATCTCGAGGTCAAGTGTTTCGAGTTCGTTACTTTCGTCCGGGTCGAACACGAACACTTTTTCAAATATTTTTGAAACTCCAACTATTAAGGAAACGGACCCATCTTTCCCTCCACTTACCGTGATGAATCAGATCACCACGTCACGTGGTAGATCTCATGGTGTGGCAGAAAGAAAGGAGAAGTTACATCCTAAATTTTTGGATCCGATTTGTCTTGGACCAGGAAAACTTTTCAGGCCCAGTAACGGTATGTGCACCCTCTTCTCCCGCAAGGGCACTAGACCACGCAGATCGCCTGTTGCCCAGCCGCCGCCAGTGAGCCCTCTGTCGCCCATATCCCGTAGCTTTGCGGATGTGGTTCGACTAGGGAAACCAATGGCGGATCAGGGAGGCGGTAATGGTGGTTTTGCTCCTCAACAAGGTGGTCGTGGGTTCAACCCGGGTTTCAATCCCGGTTTTGATCCAGGCTTTGGTGGGAGAGGTCGCAGTGGTCACAATTTGGGGCGTGGTCGTTTCCAGGGGGATCATTGGGGAGGATATGGCGGCTATGGTGGCCATGGTCACAACCACGGGTACAACCAGGGGCACCACGGTTACTATGGCCTAAATCGAGGTGGCTTTGGTGGTAACCGCAACCGTGGTGGATGGAACAACCATGGTCACCCACACCAATTCCATGGTGCGCCACCTCAGTTCGGGGGTAGAGGCGCACCGCCACAAATGGGGGGGAGGCCCTTCCCGGTACTGGTGCTCCTCACCAAAGGCCGGTGGGGGGGCACTTCACGGCTGCTGCAACAAGTAGTCTTGGGGGGACCCCTGCCGTTCACCAGCCGGTGGTGGGGGGTCAAACCCTAGCCGATCACGCTGGTCATGGAGGCAGCGCTCAGGGTGCATTGCCGCATGGTGGTGTGCCGACTGAGGATGCCTCGGTGGCCATGGAGGTTGAACAAGCACCGAAGGCTCCGTGTGCTACTACTCCTTCAACAACTACCATCACGGCAGCAACAAAAGCCCCTGCACAACCATTACAGGAACAAGCAAAGGTACATGTCCCACCGATTTCTGCTAAAATAGATGCTCCAGAATCTTCAGTACAGACAGAGAAAAAAACAAGGGCAAACCTTATTGTGGCAGGTGTCGTACTAAGGGTCATACAGTACAGGAATGCACTATGATCCTTTGTTGTGCTTTGTGTTCAGATGAACATGCCACCAAAGCTTGACCTAATGCTAAGAGAGCCGGTATTACTGCCATACCTTGTGGATATGCTATTGAGGGCTTAGGCTTTTATTACATTCCAGTACCTGATCTTCCAAAAGTGAATCCAAAGAACTTGACTGCTGTGGTACGTGTTCTGGAGGGTTCCTTTACTGCCGAGCTGCTGGCGGTGGAACTCCAGAAATTGCTACGAGATAAGATGGCCAAGTGGGACATTGTGGAAAAAGGCAAAGATGCTTTTACCACTAATTTCACTTCCTCTGATTTACTTGACACAATGGTTAACTGGGGAGAAATGAGCACTAAGACTGTCAATGGCAAAATTCGTTTTGAAAAGGGGGTGGATAAGGAGATTTACAATTATGATATTGATAAAGTTTGGATACAGTTTAGGGGTATACTAGAGGAACTAAGATCTTTCTCCATTTTATGGGCAGTTGGTTCCACTCTTGGTGTCACCAAGACTGTAGACTTAAAGTTCACCAGGTTGCATGGAAGACCTTGTATTAAAGTGGCGGTGCTTGATCACAATCTCATTCCTGAATTTAGCAGTGTGGTGATTGGTGATGAAGTATATGAGCTGCAGTTCAAAGTAGAGTCGAACATGCCTGATGGTGAGGCCATAGTCATTGACATGGACCCTACCACTGATGGGGGTGAACCGAATGGTGAAAAACCAAATAAGGATGATAATCCACCAAAAGATGATAAACAGAAGGAAAGTAGTGACATGGAAACTGATGAGAGCAATGGACAGAAACAGCAACCTAAGTCGGCATCCGGGAACCACCAGAATGGTCCTAGAACCCAGTCGGTTCTCAAGGGGCAGGGAGGTGGAACCGGGCCGAGTGGTTCAACAACTAGTGTGGTCATTACTGAGGAAGTTGATAGCTCGGTGGGGGCAAAACAGCCCATTGTAACACTCCTGGCGGCACAAAAAGATTCTGGACATCTCCCTAATGGCAAAGGTGGGACTATAACACCAAGAACTAGCAAGAGGAATGCGGAGTCAGCTGATTAGGACTCGGTGGAGAAAGCTTCAAAGCTGAAAGCTAGGAAGAACCTCGACACTCCAGTGCCTAAAGGTAACAGTGTTATATCTCTTTGTTCTTTTTCTGTACATGATGATTCTTCGTTAATTCATTCTTCTAAAGTTTTGGGAGTACTTTTTGGGAACAATGATCTTGAGGTTTCTAATGCTTTAAGTTACCTGAGGGAAGTAGAGTGCTCTAGATTAGCTCATACGCAGGACAGTTTAAACCCAGTCTTAGAAGAGGTTTCGTCTATGTGCTCCAATGAGGAGGAGTTTGACATTGATGCTCTTAATTTGATTTGTGAGGAAGTTGCTGAGGGGCTTGGTGATGGAGGCTGTGGCCCTGTGAGTCTACAGACCCCCATATCACGTAAAAGTAACCTTCGCGCTAGACAAAGAAAAAACTAGAAAAGTTTGTCTAGATGAAAGGAATTTTTTGGAATTGTAGCGGCTTTGCAGATTCGGAAAAGTATAAATTCTTATCTGACCTAACGAAGGAGGCCGATCTTGATTTCATTGCCTTATCAGAAACTGGGAGGACCACTTTTTCGCAGTCCATGTTGAAAAGTATTTGCACTGGCAGAGATTTTTTGTGGCACTGCATGGCTCCTCGTGGTACATCTGGTGGCATGCTATTGGGGGTCAACCTCTCTGTCTTTGATATTGGGAAAATAGAGGAAGGCGACTTCTATATTCGGTTTAAAGTCAGACACAAGCAAGAGGACTTCATTTTTAACTTATTGAACGTCTATGGGCCAGCATAGTCTGATCACAAGACGCTATTCTTATCTGAATTGGTCCGAGTGTGTTCTAATCAATCCATACCTATTTTAATAGGTGGCGATTTTAACATCATTAGGAGACCAAACGAGAAGAATAATACAAACTTCAGTGGTAGGTGGCCTTTTTTGTTCAATGTGGTAATTGATTCTCTGAATCTTAGAGAGATTGAAATGTCGGGTAGAAAATTCGCTAATAGACTTCAAACCCCCACTTTTGAGAAGCTGGACAGGGTTTTAGTTTGCACTGAGTTCGAAGCAAAATACCCACAGGTGGCTATACAAGCACTATCATGGGACATATCTGATCACACCCCTCTGTTGATGGACACAAAATGTCATTCCTCAACTTACCAACCTCAATTCAAGTTTGAACTTGGTTGGTTGTTGCGAGATGGATTCTGTGATACCATCAAGGATATGTGGCAGTCCACAGTTGCAGTGGGGTCCGTTATGGATAGATGGCAAACCAAGATCCGTTGGCTCAGGCAGTATCTTAGAGTGTGGGCTAAAAATACCAGTGGTGCATACAAGAAAGAAAAAACAGAATTGCTTAATAAACTAGACAAGTTGGATAAAAAGGCAGAAACTGTACTTCTTAGTGATGTTGAAAGAAATCTAAAATTTGTTCTTAATGAGAGATTAGCAGAACTACTCCGGGAAGAGGAGTTAAAGTGGTACCAAAGGGCCAAGATGAAACACCTCTTAGAAGGAGATGCAAATACAAAATACTATCATCTTCTAGCAAATGGTAGGCATCGAAAAACTCGTATTTTCCAATTAGAGGATGGCAATAACATAATAACTGGTGATGCTCAATTAAAGGAGTATATCACCAATTATTATAAAACTCTGTTTGGCCCATCAGAGCATTCTTCCACTGTGTTGGATGAATCTCAAATTGATGACATTCAGGAACTGAATTGGAAAATGAGTTTCTAACAGATCCTTTCTCAGAAGATGAGGTTCGTACTGCAATATTCCAAATGGAACATAATAAAGCACCGGGTCCTGATGGTTTCCCCCAGAGTTCTATCAGGTCTTCTGGAACACCATAAAGGTCGACTTGATGGCTCTCTTTTCAGATTTCTCTAGATGGGAACTACCATTACACCGTATTAATTTTGAAAATATTATTCTCCTACCTAAGAAGAGTGATGCGAAGGTCATTCAACAATACAGACCTATTTGTCTGTTGAATGTCTCCTTCAAAATTTTCACCAAAGTGACAACAAACAGATTGACCACCATTGCCGAGAAAATTATTCGTCCCACTCAAATAGCCTTCCTACCAGGGAGGAACATCATGGAAGAGGCGGTGATCTTACATGAAACTATTTATGAATTACACTCAAAGAAGAATGATGGAATTATTTTTAAAATAGATTTTGAAAAGGCGTATGATAAGGTCAGTTGGAGCTTCTTGCAACAGACACTTAGGATGAAAGGTTTTTCGTCTAAATGGTGTCAATGGGTTGAATATTTTACTCAAGGAGGTAATGTAAATATTAAAGTTAATGATCAAGTAGGGCCCTACTTTCAAACTAGAAAAGGCTTGAGGCAAGGAGATCCCATGTCATCCATACTATTTAATATAGTGGTTGATATGTTGGCTATTCTAATTGCCAGAGCCAAAAGCGCCGGTCAAGTAGAGGGAATTATTCCCAACCTTGTAGAGGGCGGCCTTTCGATTCTTCAATATGCGGATGATACGGTTATTTGTATGAGTCATGATACTGAGAAGGCAATCAATATGAAACTCTTATTGAGTACCTTCGAACAATTATCCGGTCTCAAAATAAATTTCCACAAAAGCGAAATTTTCTGCTTTGGTAGGGCCAAAGAACAGAAAGATTTCTATTCGCAACTGTTTGGATGTGGGGTGGGCACCTTTCCCTTTAGGTACTTGGGATTACCTATGAATGTTAGGAAACTTAATAATAAAGATTGGAAGATCATTGAGGACAGAATTGAAAAAAGATTAAGTAGTTGGAAAGAAAAAATGCTTACGGCTGGGGTGCTAGAAAAAATAGACTGCTTCAGGTCTAGATTTTACTGGCAGAATGACAAACATAAGTGCAAATGTAGGCTTGCTAAATGGGGACTCCTGTGTCAACCAAAAGTTTAAGGTGGCTTAGGTATCCAAAACTTAGACATCCAGAACAGAAGTCTTTTGAGTAAGTGGTTATTTAAGTTACTAAATAAGGATGGTGTGTGGCAAGAATTGTTGCGAAATAAATACATCAAAGATAAAACACTTGGGAGTTGTGTTATAAGGCCGACTGACTCTCACTTTTGGAAGAGTCTAATAGGGGTAAAGGATGAATTCATGGGTTTTGGAACATTTAATGTCAGAGATGGGTCCCAATCTAGGTTCTGGTATGATATTTGGTTGGGTAATAAACCACTAAAGGATAAATTCCCTTCCCTGTTTAATATTATTAGAAGGAAGAATGACTCCGTGTCGCAAGTGCTAAGTGCAACCCCACTAAATATATCTTTTAGGAAGAGTTTAGTGGGTCCAAATTTAGTTCACTGGAACAGGATAGTCACTTCTATTTCTGATATAATCCTAACAGAGGAGAAAGATGTCTTTAGGTGGGGTTTACATTCCTCTGGTATTTTTACTGTCAAATCCATGTATGCTGCGTTAATAAACAATAGAGTCACTGTCTCACAAGATTTATGGCAAATTAAAGTACCAACGAAAATTAAGATTTTTCTTTGGTATTTAAAGAAAGGGGTAATACTAAGGATAACTTAGTTAGAAGAAACTGGCATGGTGATAAACATTGTTGTTTCTGCCATATGCCAGAGTCAATCGACTATCTTTTCTTTCACTGTGTGTTTGCCAAATTCTTGTGGCGTGTGGTTTATGTACTTTTGGAGTACCACCACCGGATAACAGGGTAGAACTGTTTGATGGGTGGTATAAAATTGGAAACAAAAAGTAGAACTCTTTGTTTTTAACCTTAGCATCTGCACTGTGTTGGGCAATATGGATAACAAGAAATGAGGTGGTGTTTGATAAATGCAGACCAAAATCTTTCTTGCAGGTTCTTTTCAGAGGAACTCATTGGCTGCGGCAGTGGGCAAAGTTGCAACGGCATGACGAACAAGGGAGCAACTCCTCCTAGTGACTCAACATTTGAAGATGGCGGCGTTATAATTTTTTAGCACTTTCATTTTCCATTTGCTCGTTTGTGTACTCTCAGTCTGTGTGTCGAGACCAGTTGTAATAATTAACTTGATTCTATCTTTCGATAGATGAGGCCGGATATTTATTCATCCATTATCAAAAAAAAATTAAGGAGCCTCACGAAGGTTTGGGTGGCGGTGGAGTCCCATGATAAACGACATGCAGGGGCTGCAGATATAGCTGCCAGAACCTACCCAAAAAAATCATTGTAACACACATGTGACTAAAGTGGCTTTTAATGATTGATCTCACGTTTCCCAGTAGGTCACAACACATGATTTACATGTGTAAGGGCTGACTGGATTGGAATACTGTGGAACCAAACTCGTAAACTGGTAACGATAATACACGGGGATATATAGAGAGAGTCTAAATTCCACATATCCGGCCGGGATTCAGGGAACTGGAAACAAACCTGAGCGGTTCTCGGTGAGACAACGTCCACTACAACCTCAGGTACTGGACTTTTGCTTCCAGGCTCGGCAGCCTGTTGGGGAGGTAGCGAAGGCTGTACCTGCAATTGAAATGAAGGTGTCAACTACTAGCTAGTTGCCGAACAGCGGTCGCCCCTGCCTAGGAAATAGGAATGAAAACAGGACAGATATTTCCCGATATTCGTCCATTTCCGAAAGGATCAAATCCCTAAATGTATAGTTTGTTTCATAAATTTGAACATTGAATATTCGTACCTGTCCAAATTTGAATACTCAAAACTGAATTTCTGATGTGTATATAGGATAGATATCAATATCAATACTGACGTATATATCCTACATGATCTGTATCCTGTTTCGTGATCCAAAAAAAAATATAGAATAGAATGCAGGATCACTGATATTCGTCTATATCCGATCCGATCCCAGTTTCATCCCACATCCTCATCTTACTATTACTAATTAGAAGCTCCAATAGAGGCGCCACATTAACTCTCACTAGATGCGCTAGAAAAAAAATAAATCCAAGAACTTCTCATAATAATCAGAAACATCTGGCCTTTAATTTTGTAGACTCTAATTATCATCTTCGATAATAGCCATCGGATCTAGTATAATATATATAGAAATTACCCACCTTTGCCATTATAAAAAATACTTAAAGTAACCTCTAATTTTCCATATAAATTACCCACCTCTGTCATTATACTAACAAAATCTATTTTTAATTAAAAATAAAAATTGTGACGGCCTATCTATCATGTTAACTTAGTATTTGTAGCCATCACGTTTATAACTATATTAATAAACTTATGTTTTTTCAAAAGAAAAGTGCAAACGTTTGGTCATACAAATACAAGAAAAAAATTAATCCACCTTATATGATTATTCGTATATAAGTTAATATAAAATATTAGATTGATCAAGTAATCATGTTCACTTGGTTAACATATCAGTACGCATTCATGATTTGTTAATATAATCCCCACTAATATGTTGGGCATTAAATCAAAATTCTAGCCATTCATAACCATTGGATTTGTTTATTTTGTAAAAAATGACCCACCAATACCATTGTACAACATATTTTCTAGAAAAAAAAAATTGGCTTTACAAGAGAAATCTTAGACAATATCACAAACATTCTTTTCATAGTTGGTTAATACAAAGTTTAAAATAAAACATTAGATTG
>JAKNSH010469532.1:0-10101 GCA_027790015.1 Cymbopogon flexuosus
CTTCGCCGGCGACGAGTACCCACCAGGTACTTGCACCCCTTCCCTTCCCTTCCTTTCCCTTCCCTTCAAGCTGAGCACCGAAACCCTAACCTAAAGCTATTAGCTATTTGACGATCCTCTAAACTTCGAAGTTTTTGCAAAAAATTATTGGGTGTTCATGTGTACACCCATGTCCCTATACTGGATCCGCCCCTGGCTTTTAGCTCGGACATCTGGCGTGGGGTGGGTTTTCGTTCGCTTGTATGAATTTTGGATGATTTATGGTTGGCCGACTGGTGTTTGGTGGGGGCGGATTCGTGTTTTTGTTCATGGGTTTGATTTTTCCTGGGTATTTTTTTTGGGACCGGACTGTTCAGTGTGGAAAAATAAACACTAGGTTCCATTTTGTAATGCACTAGCGGTAAATTTGGTATCGTTTGATATCTTATCTGTGTATACGCAGGTTGGTGGATTCGGGCCTAGGGTTTGGGGATTGGCTGCAATCGTGAGCCTGTTTGGTCTAATCTGAGGAGCAATGGGCAGCATGGTCTGGACGTGGACCTGAGGAGGACGGAGGGGGATGGTGGCGATGGAGGGCAAGGGGGATGCGTCAGTGACGCCGGTGAGGACTAGTGACCGGCTGCGGCAGCGTCCGAAGTACTACGGTCGTGGCTATATGTACTACAAGCCAGGCATGAGGAAGAAGGTTAAGTCTAAGAAGCGAACTACTGCATCACAGATTGTTAAGAAACTGCTTCGCAAGCCACCTGCACGTCCGCCACCTGCTGATGTAAGCTAATTTGTCTGCCTATGCTTAATGAGCCTCTGTTCTCAGTTGTTCGTTGTGGTGATCTGTTTGTATTGAGAACTGCATGGTGGAAGTGGAAATGTGTGCATGCATTTGACAGTATGTTAATATTTATGCATCATCTGAACTTTTGAAACTTTTGTGTGTAGCTGTGAACTCGGTAGCCTTGATGGGCGTGCTTGATGGTGTTATTTCAGGTCTATTATGTGCAGGCCTAAATATCTGATAAGTTCGCTGTTTTTATGCTGGACTATTGGATAATTAATAATTTGGAGGGCTTGCATGTCCTGGCATTTTGGTTTAATGCTGCCATCTGTCCCATTTCTGTGCAGTTTGTGCTGTGTCTGATAGGATTATGCATCACGATAAATCATGTAACCTGTGTATATACATTTCTTCTGTAGTGGGTTATCAACCTCTGCAATGTCTCTATTTTTCTGTTTCATCAATCTTCTAGAAACCAATTTTAAAGAGCATTTTTTTGGGGTGGGTGGGTGTGTGTTTCTAGAAGAAATATTGTTTCAGTGTGGATTGAAGGGTTGATGACATCACTATTTCTATAAGGTGAAAACAGACCTTTGAAGTTGGTTATGTATTTTTGTCTCTTTCTTGATCTGTTACTCACTGAAAATACTACCTCTGTTCCAATATGTAAGTCATTTTAGTTGTCCTAAGTCAAACTAGCTTTGACCAAGTTTATGAAAATTATTTGAATATCTACAACATCAAATTAGTTTCATTAAATGATTAAATGTTCCATGAAATGTCTTGATAGTGTATTTATTTGGTATTGTTGATTTTAATATATTTTTCTACACACTTGATCAAAGCTAGAGAAGATTGACTTAGGACAAAAGTAAAACAACTTACTTTTTTGGAAAGAATGAATTATTACGTAAATCCAATTGTCGGAGTTGTCATGATTATTTTAATATGTTTTGTTTACCTGATTTATCTGGTTGTTATTAGTTTATTTATAATTATGATTGAAAATTCCAATTGGCCATGTAGCGGCTTTTTTTAAGAGGGATATTATGCTTTTACAAAGGCTGCACGGTTGCATGTTTGCACTGGCTAATGCCCAAAAAACAAAAAACGAGATTGTCGATAGGCTTCTATTGCTAGGGTAAATGCCAATGTTAACCAATTTTTCATCTGCTCCTTTTTAAAAAAATAAATAAATAAAAGAGTAAAATTCACTAGAGGATTGCTCAAGGTCAAAATCTAGCTAGTTAATGTTGATCACCTAATCATTGTTAAAATATCACTGTGGAGCCACATGTCCTTTTGCACCATCATCTTCTTCCTCTCTCTTGCACAGGCACACAAGCAAGCATGTGCTAATTAGTGATATTTTGACCTTGTGTGGCACAACTAACGAGTTCCAAGGACTTGGATTTGCAAATTAAAGTTTACTAGTTTAGGGACCTAGGCACCACCGAACAAGTTTGAGGACCGCTGTTGCATGTTATGAAGGACCACTCTCTGTTTGAAAGGACTCCATTTTTTGTGCTCATCTGGCTAGCTTATGATAATTTCCTTTGTAGTCGATTGCAGCAAATTTGCGCCGTTCAACTCGAAAACGAAGGATTTCTGTAAATCTGGAGGGCTATGATACAGATAGTTCCAGTATGGAAGATGATGATCTTATGGTGAGTTTCTACAGTTCCTGTTCCAACTGCCAACTAAATTTACTGTTTTATTGAATTATTTCACATTTTTCTTTACAGAGACCTAGATATCGATCTTCAAAGAGTAAAGGGGGGAAAAATGCTGCACATGATGAAGTGTCAGCTAGACCAAAGCGCCAGAAGATGTCTAACTCCATACCTCGCCGTGAAGGTTTAAGGCCTAGAAGATCTTTGCGAGGACAAAGATTGCATCCATACCATGAATCTGAGGATGATCAGGAAAGCTCTGAAGAACAAGGTGCAGAAGATCAAAGAGAAAATGGCAATGATATTGAAGAGGATGTTGGTGATGAGGAGGAGGTTGATGGAGGTGATGAAGCTGAAGGAGATGGAGATGATGAAGATGGCGAGGAAGAGCAAGAAGGAAGGAGGAGATATGATTTAAGGGAACGTTCAGAGGTCCGTAGACCATCCCCTCGTAAGGAAGGAAAGCACAGACCGCAATCTCCTCGTAGAGTACTAGTTCACGGAATTGGTCCAAAGAACAGCAAGTATTTAAAAAAAGGCGGGTCACGCATGCATAAGCGCCCTCGTTTCTCTTTGCCAGATGATTCAGATGATTCCCTTCTTGTGGATGAGCCGGACGAGGGTCCATCCATGCCATGGATGCGCAGTGGGAGGGGAGGTATGCCATGGTTGATGGGTGGGTTGGACATGCATAGTCCAGCAGCATGGGGCCTGAGTGTTGGAGCATCTGGTTGGGGTCATCAGGGCGACACTTCTACTTCACTCATGCCTGGGGTGCAAACTGCTGGGCCAAGTTCTAAGGGAGGAGCTGACATTCAGCCTCTGCAGGTTGACGAGAATGTGAGCTTTAAAGATATAGGTGGACTATCGGAGTATATTGATGCTCTAAAGGAAATGGTTTTCTTCCCATTGCTATATCCAGATTTTTTTGCAAACTATCACATCACTCCTCCTAGAGGTGTTCTGCTTTGTGGCCCGCCAGGCACAGGAAAAACATTGATTGCCCGCGCCTTAGCTTGTGCTGCCTCTAAAGCTGGCCAGAAGGTCAGTTTTTACATGCGCAAAGGAGCTGATGTTCTTAGTAAATGGGTGGGAGAGGCTGAAAGGCAGCTAAAGTTACTATTTGAGGAAGCTCAAAAGAATCAGCCATCAATTATATTTTTTGATGAAATAGATGGCCTGGCACCTGTGAGGTCTAGCAAGCAAGAGCAGATTCACAATTCAATTGTTTCGACATTGCTTGCTTTGATGGATGGCCTTGATTCACGTGGGCAAGTTGTTTTGATTGGTGCAACTAACAGAATTGATGCCATTGATGGAGCATTGCGTAGACCTGGCCGGTTTGACCGTGAGTTTTATTTTCCTTTACCTGGCTATGAGGCTCGAGCAGAAATACTGGATATACATACAAGGAAATGGAAGGATCCTCCACCAAAGGAACTAAAGATGGAACTTGCTGCTAGCTGTGTGGGCTATTGTGGAGCTGATTTGAAGGCATTATGTACAGAAGCAGCTATAAGAGCTTTTAGAGAGAAGTATCCTCAAGTCTACACCAGTGATGACAAGTTTGTCATTGATGTTGATTCGGTCAGTGTTGAGAAGTACCACTTTTTGGAAGCTATGTCTACAATAACTCCTGCTGCACACAGGGGATCTATTGTGCATTCAAGGCCACTTTCAACGGTTATCGCTCCATGTCTGAAGAGGCATCTTGAGAAAATAATGGAACGAATTTCTGATATCTTTCCTTTCCTTTCATCCATAGATTTTAGCAAGTTCTCTGCTCTTTCCTATGGATCTTCCATCCCCCTTGTTTATAGACCTCGCCTTTTGATATGTGGTGGTGAAAGTGTTGGACTGGTAGGGCTGTTCCTCTCAATAAATAGATAGTATCATATTAAGTGCTTTTCCATTTCACTTTTTGATGTGTTTTTGGCTTAGCAGGATCATGTGGGACCAGCTGTTTTACATGAGCTTGAGAAGTTCTCTGTTCACTCTTTGGGATTGCCATCTCTTCTCTCTGATCCAAGTGCAAAGACACCTGAAGAAGCTCTTGTGCATATTTTTGGGGAAGCCAAGAGAACAACCCCATCCATTCTATACTTGCCTCAGTTCCACCTTTGGTGGGATACGGTTAGTAGACTCTAGACATGCTGTTTTAGTTATTCAAAGTTTGTTGCTTTGACATGATTCTGACAATGTTTAATAGTGATACTTTAATCAAGTACTTCTTTCTTTACGTTACAGGCACAGGAACAACTCAGGGCCGTGTTATTGACTCTGTTGAATGAGTTGCCCTCCAACCATCCAGTTTTATTGCTTGGAACATCATCAGTGGCTTTCACTGACCTCGAAGAAGAGTGTGCTTCCATATTCTCTTCTCGCAATGTGTATGTTCCTTGCCAAATGTTTTTCTACTTTTCCTGGGTTGTGTTGGCTTGCCCTTACAATGTAAGCTAGGTATAAAGTGGGCACAATAGCCAAATTCGTCCTTAAACTAGCGCCCAAAGCTCAATTTCGTCCCTGAACTATGAAAACGGCCATTCACGTCCTCGAACTTTCACAAATGGTTCAATTTCATCCTTGGAGCACCATGCTGGCTCACGTCGTCATTGCTCAGTTAGCTTGGGTTATGAATTACCGTTTTTGCCCTTGCTCCTTGTCCATTTCTTATGGCTGGTATTGTAACCGGAGGCCTATAGCTAATATTGTAATGTTGTCCTCCACGTCCAACTGAAGAAGATCGGATGATTGCAGATCAAATCCCATCTGACTTATTGATAGTTGCCTTTGCAGATGAGGCAGTAGCTATATCGGCACTTGTCTCAATTATATTTGGGTAAAGTACACTTTTCAACCTCCAACTTGCAGGGAAGTTTGGTTTTCAACCTTCAACTATGAAACCGGGCGATCTTTCGAAAAATTTTGTAAGATCTTTCGGAAAAAACTATGAAACCGGGCAACATACACCCTCCAACTATTAAAACCGGACAAGTTTAGACCTTGGCTGGTTTTAGAAGTGGTTTTCTATTTTCTACTAGCAACAAAAATTCAGTTTGATCTCCAAAGTATGTAATCAGTTATTTTAAATTATAAAAATATGAAACTAGTTCATGTTTTCTTCTCAAAATGTTATATATATGTTGAGACTATATTTAAAATCATTTAGATCTTACTTATTTTAATAAATAATAATAAGTGTGACAAGGGGGGTAAAAGGGACCCTGAAGCTCCCTGCAGTTAAGGCACTTGAAGTTAGTGCTATCTCAAGTAATAACAAATTACATATATATAGTATAATAATTCAACAAGATAAACGCCATTGCCACACTGCATCTCCTAATGTTGTGACCAGACCCTTTGCAACGGCTAGATTTGATTTTAGTGCCAACCCTGCTTGCTTTAGCGCTTGGTTTCACTAGTTCCGAAGCATATTTCCTTCTATTTTTTGCTGGTCGACCTGGCATCTTTTTCACTCTAGGAGGCAATGGTTTAGAATTTTCGGACACATGCCATGCTGACTCATGTTCTACTGGTTGCAGAACATGTTGATATGTTCTCTTGTATGCCTCAATAGAAAAACAAATATACACATAATTGTTGAGCTGGGCTATTGAAAAAAGGAGGGATAAAAGGGTCAGCCAAAGACATAAGGAGACTCTACCAGACGACGTGAGCCAGCATGGCACTCCAGGGACGAAATTGAGCCATTTGTGAAAGTTCGAGGACGTGAATAGCCGTTTTCGTAGTTCAGGGACTAAATTGAGCTTTGGGCGATAGTTCAAGGATGAACTTGGCTATTCCTCCTATAAAGTGAGAAATTGCCTACCTATTACTTATAGATGGATTAATTCTCGAGTATTTACTATTTCTTTGTTACCTATCTTTTATTATTAGTTTTGCGCTCTTGACTCTTGATCTCTGTAAATGGTATTGCTCATTATTTTTTTAAAGCAATCCGCTTTGGCCTTAGGCACTAAATATGCTGTAAATGGTAGGCACATAATTTGAGAAAATGGTTTATTTCCTTTTTATTGACTTTTGGACTTTAGTTCTTTGTATAAAATTTTATTTGTGATTCTGTCACCTGCTTCACGTCATGTTCACTGAATTTCCTCCTCTTATCTTTCACCAAGAAGATAAAAAAATCTTTGTGTGATATAGGTATCAAGTGGATCATCCAAGTTATGACGATAGATTGAGATACTTCAGTATATTGTTTGAGTCACTGCTCTCTTTCCAAACGGAGGAATCAAGAAACAAGTCAAGGAAACAGAAGTCTGCTATTGATCTTCCCAAAGCCCCGAAAGAAGTGGAGGGCCCTAAGGTTTCTGAGCTAAAGGCTAAGGCAGAAGCTGAGCAGCATGCTGTTCGTCGAATGAGGATGTGTCTCCGAGATATCTGTAACCGGTCTGCAGCTTACTCTAATTATATAAGCAGTTAGTTCTGATATTTCAAAATCATAAAATCTACCTTCTTAACTTTGGTTTGAAGCACAAGTGCTTCTGTTGGTACCTTTTATTTTTATTTTTCCTTCCTTGCAATCTCATCACACTATTGTTCAATTGGCTTTTGAACCTGATAGAGCTAATAGTGACTGCTTATCTTTTCAGCATTTTGTACAACAAAAGGTTCAATGTATTTCACTTCCCAGTATCAGAAGAGGAAGTGCCTGACTATCGATCAGTAATCCACACGCCCATGGATATGGCTACTGTCTTACAGCGGGTGGACTCTGGACAGTACCTTACCAGAGCAGCATTTATGAAGGATATTGATCTTATTGTCTCAAATGCAAAGGTACATCTTTTGGCAAACTTAGTTTCTTGGTTCTTGTTCCTTGGCACACTCTACATTGCATAACTACATTACACTTCATGGTGAGATTTGTGAGGATGACAGCTTAAATAATGCCAAACTTCCACTTGTGACCTGTACAGACTTACAATGGGGATGACTACAATGGATCTAGGATCGTCAGTAGAGCATGTGAACTCAGAGATGTGGTATCTTGTTTGTTCTCACTTTCTCGTACATTGGGTTGTCGACAATTCCTCTACAGATTATCATTATTTATGTCTAATGAACCTCTTTTTGGCCAGGTCCAAGGTATGTTGTCACAGATGGACCCATCTTTGGTGTCCTTTTGTGATAAAATTGCTTCACAGGGGGGGCCACTGCAGGTTGTGGATGATGAAGATAGCTCTATTCTTCAAGCAGCGCCTGTTGCTCAGCTGGTTTCTGGTACTAGAATAAGTGCAAGGCTTCGCAATGTACAGCCCGAAGTAAACCTGTCCCAAAGTTATGAAGTGCTAAAGCGGCAAAAGAAAAGTGCTGAAAATGAACAGAGTCAGTTTTCATGATCTTAACTGTAACCATTGTATTTGCTTGTTAACTGTGATTGCAATAATCATGGAAAATGTTGATCTGTTGTTTCAGGCATGACCAAAGATGTGGCAGTTAGAGATGAAAAGTCTCTGGAAGATGTAGATTTGTCAAAGCCAACTGACCCAGAAGAAGCTGCAAAAGAACCAGAGTCAAATGGCCCAACTCAAGAAGCCAACGATTCACCAGCCGAAGAACCAGAAGTACCTACTTCTCCTGAACCTATGGAGTCTGACAACAGTCCAGTCGCCACTACCGTGGCTACTGGTGACGACTTGCTAGGACAGCTAGAAGCCCTAAAGCGACGCTTCATGGAACTCACTGCAGGCTACGGCGTGCCGCAGCTTGAGAGGCTGTATTCCCGGATAATGAAAGGAGCAATAGAGTTGACAAGTAAAGAAAGCAATGAGGATCATAGGAGGTTAGTAGTTAGGTATTTGTTGACATTCGTTGAGAACAGCAACAATTTTTAACTCCGGCGTGCAATAAGATTCTTGTTTTTCCGTGTACATCCTCTTTGGAACAAAAGAATAGTAGTGGTTCGTCTTGGGAGCTATCCCCTTGTAACAAATTTGCCAAATGCTCTAGTGTCAGTGACACAGTTTTGCCATGAATGATGTAGCCACTGCACCCTTGTAGATTTGTCATGTACGTTCCTCAGCGTCTGTGTCTATTCAAGCATAACATGTTACTATTTCTTAGTTCTCTCACTGCGCTTTCTCATCGTAGTGGTAGTTTTGGCACCTGATGAAAGGTATTGCCTGTCAGAAATTGGAAACTTAACTGACGAAGAAGCTCACTCCTTAGATCCGTACGTTGAAAGCTTCGCCTACACAGTTTGCTCCTCTACTAGTCTACCAAGTGATGCTTATCACTCGCAGCGCAGACACCACAGAAAATTTGCCTACACAGTTTGCGCCTCCAGCCCTCTACTATCTACCAAGTGATGCTCATCAATCGCAGCACAGACACCATAGAAATCAGAGTTTTGCTCACCAACACCAAGACAAAGGCCACCTACCTATTCAAGCTTAGCATAAGTTTTCACCATAGCACAATCAACACAACCGCATCTGAGAACACAACAGCACAATCCATTTATTTCAGCGCAGACACCATAGAAATTTTGCCTACACAGTTAGCGCCTCAACTATCTACCAAGTGATGCTCATCAATCGCAGCATAGACACGGACACCATAGAAACCAGAGTTTTGCGCACCAAAACCATGACAAAGGCCACCTACCTATTCTAGTTTAGCATTTCAAGTTTTCAACATAGCAGTCAACACAATGGCATCTGAGAAAGCAACCGCACAATCCATTTTTTTTTTCACATTCACAACAAGTGACCAAATGCTGGAATTAAACTCGCTGAACCATAAGCATGTCATACAAGCAAATGCAGAGTTCCAGTGATGTTCTAAACAAACGTTCACAGGGGCTTTGATTTCAGCAGCACAGATTGTTTTCCCCTAAGTTCATCGCATGATTCACGGCGTGCACGTAGCATAGATCTACCATGATCCCACAGCGCCCTGGGCTGGGTTTTCAAAATGAGTGAAGCCCCAGTAGGTCTTCAGGGAGTATGGTGGGTAGATGGTTGATCCTTCAGTTGTGATCTTGGCAATCTGTAATTCAACTACATGTTAGATCAATCTTTAACCATAAAATGAACTACAGTTGAATGTTAGAGCAATCTGTAACCAAGATTAATAGGTTCATACCTGGAATTTGTTGATAGATGACCTGTCACGGTACAACAAGACCAGCAAGCACTTCTCAACCAGCTTAACAGCTTCTTCAAAAGTCATATCCTCGTGCCATTCAGCACGAAGTATCGGGATTGCCAGATGATTTCCAAATCCAGTAGCAACATGGTTTTCCTCAAAGTGGGTACCAATCATGTTAACCTGCACAGGCCAAGATTAGGCATAAGATGTTGACGAACCAACACCAACAAATAAGTGGTACTATCATTTGAAAGAAGACCCTACCATGCCAAGATACTTCTCATCACCCTTCGGACCCTTCTTCACTCCACCAAGTACAAGTGAGTTCCAGAGAGGATCAAATTTGTTGCGTCTGTTGTACATCACTCTTGTCAAATAAGAGTGGATCTCTTTGGGGCCCAGAGAGTTTCCATCATCCCACATATGATCAGACAGACTGAAAAGAAAGGTAAAATGAAGAGTTCAAAATTTCCATAGCATTAGAAAGAGAAACATGAGTGCACCATATATCATTATTCCATATTCACTCGTTAGTTATGG
>JAKNSH010469818.1:0-15076 GCA_027790015.1 Cymbopogon flexuosus
ATAAAGAGCAATGATAAACCCGAAAAAGTCGTGCGGTTGTGCGGCGCAAACTCGTGTGTCAGTTTCCAGTCCAGTTCATCGCGTTGTGTGAGATCACGGTGATCGCGCTCCGGCGATCATCGGCGTTCTAGTTGCTCAGCAGGAGCGCGGCGGCCACCGCCGGCTCCAACATGTGGTATCAGATCCAGGTGAATGTTCTACGGTGGATCCGTGAGTCCACCGCGAGAACCACCTCGGAAGAAGTTCGTGATCCCGAGGAAACCGTCGGAGAAGAAGATGGGGGGCGACTCCGGTGCGTCGGGCAGTTCGGCGCCGAGCAGTGTTCGCGAGGGCGCGCTCTTGTGGCCAACGCTGACCCGAACAAACTACTCCGAGTGGGCAATGCTGATGCAATGCAACTATGAAGCGTTGGAAATTTGGGAGACAATCGATCCGGGGACGAACGTGAAACGTTCCCAGGATCGACAAGCCATGGGTGCGTTGCTGCGATCCGTGCCAAAGGAGATGTGGACGACCTTGGGGAGTAAGAAAATTGTCAAGGAGGCATGGGAGGCGGTGAAGACGATGAGACTTGGTGCCGATCGGGTCAAAGATGTCAATGCCCAGAAGCTGTTGCAAGAATTTGAGAACATTAGCTTCAAGGAAGGGGAGACAATCGACGATTTCGGCATGAGGATAAACAATCTTGTCGCCAACCTGAAGATCCTCGGAGAGACGGTTGAAGATTCCAAAGTCGTGAAGAAATCCCTGCGTGTTCTCCCAGCCAAGTACACCCCAGTGGTGGTTTCCATTGAGATGTTCTGCAACCTCAAGGAGACGTCACTGGAGGAACTCGTGGGGAGGCTACGTGCTGCGAAGGAGCGCATGGAGGAGAAGGTTGAACAGATCGTGGACAAAGCCGGGCGGTTGCTGCTGGCTGAGGAAGACTGGGTAGCGAAAAACAAACATCGTTTCCAGTCAAACTCGGGTGGAGGTAGCAGCAGTCCTGGTGGCAGCCACAAAGGCAAGGCGCCGCGCAAAGCAGAAGGCGGCGGCAGATCTGGCGGCCAAGGTGCCGTCAAGCTCACATCGGAGGGCACACCTCGACGTAAGGGTAGGTGTCGCAATTGCGGCATCTATGGCCACTGGGCGGAGGACTGTAAAAGGCCCAAGCGAGAGAAGAAGGGGGAGAGGAAAGAAGAGGTGAAGGAGGCGGCCAACGTGGCGGTTGCCGATGAACAACCTGCGCTGTATCTGGCGTCGACGTGCAACGTTGTGCACGCTTCGGAGAGAACAGTTCATCTGGCGGAGGACAAAGTTGTACCAGTCCACTGTGACAACGGTGTGTGGGTGCTGGACACAGGTGCCAGTAATCACATGACCGGCACTCGTGAAGCTCTGACCAAGATCGATGAGAAGGTGTCTGGGACAGTGAGATTCGGTGATAGCTCCTGCGTCGAGATCAAAGGGCTTGGCTCAATCGTCATGGAGGGCCGAGATCGACAACATAAGGTACTGACAAATGTGTACTATATTCCCAAACTGAAAAGCAATATCATAAGCTTAGGTCAGTTAGAAGAAGCTGGATGTGATGTGAGATTGTGGAATGGCAGACTTACAGTAGTTGATCCTATGGGTACGCTGTTGATTAGTGCTCCACGTACTAGCAACAGACTTTATACTTTGAAGAATGCAGTAGTATCACCAGTTTGTCTGCACATGAATCTTGATAATCAGTCTTGGCTGTGGCATGCTCGGTTTGGTCATTTGAATTTTAGAGCACTGCATGATCTAGGCAAGAAAGGTTTGGTGGAAGGTATACCTATTGTTGATCAGGTTGATCAGGTCTGTGATGGCTGCACTTTGGGCAAGCAACACAGAAAACCATTTCCTCAGCAATCCTCTTTCAGAGCAAAAGAAGGCTTGGAGCTAGTCCATGCTGATTTGTGTGGCAAGATCAATCCACCAACCCCTGGTGGAAAACAGTATTTTCTACTAGTGGTAGATGACCATAGTAGATACATGTGGGTGGAGCTGTTAAGAACCAAAGATGAAGCACTGTATTACTTTAAGAAGATCAAACAGCAAGCTGAACTTCAAATTGGCAAGAAATTGAAGTCTCTGAGAACAGACAGAGGAGGAGAGTTCAACTCAAATCTGTTTACTGTCTACTGCAATGAGACAGGCATTAAGCATTTCACAACCACTCCATATACCCCACAGCAAAATGGAGTGGTGGAATGCAGGAATCAAACTGTGGTAGAAATGGCAAGATGTCTGTTGAAGTCAAAAGATGTGCCATCCAAGTTCTGGGGAGAAGCTGTTGTAACAGCAGTGTTTATCTTAAACCGTGCACCCACAAAAGCTCTACAGAACATGACACCCTATGAGGCATGGCATGGCAAGAAACCCAGAGTACAGCATATGAAAACTTTTGGGTGCATAGTTCATGTCAAGGCAGTTGGTCCAAATATCTCAAAATTGTCTGACAGATCAACCAAAATGGTATTTCTCGGATATGAATCTGGGACAAAGGGGTATCGTGTGTTTGATCCAGTAAACAACCAACTGCATGTGAGCAGGGATGTCATATTTGAAGAACAAAAGAAGTGGAATTGGGATACCTCTCATGGATCAGGACAGTCTGAACCAGAAACATTCAGAGTGGAGTTTCAGTGTACTGTAGCTGGTCCGACAACACAATTACCAGCTGTTTCAGAGAATGATGGAGGCAGTGAGCAAGGTCAAGGGGAACAAAATCAAGACCAGTCCCCTCAGGCTTCATCACCTGCAATACCAGCATCACCATCAACACCAGTTAATCAAGGAAATCAATCTGGAGTGGGCTCAAATGTCGCTGGCTCAAGTTCTGGAGGGAGCTCAAGCTCAGATCAGGGACCATTTCGTTACAGGAACCTGACTGACTTGTTTGATGCCACAGAAGAAATACAAAACTATGAGTACAGTGGATTATGCCTACTTGCAGCTGATGAACCAGCTAGTGTTGAAGAAGCATTGGGTGAGGATTGTTGGGTAGAAGCAATGAATGCAGAATTGCAGTCTATCAGAGAAAATGACACTTGGGAACTGACAACTTTACCAAAAGATCAACATGCTATAGGTCTGAAGTGGGTATATAAAGTGAAGAGAGATGCAGCTGGGAATGTTGTCAAGCACAAAGCAAGGCTTGTCGCAAAGGGGTATGCTCAAAAACAGGGGGTGGATTTTGATGAAGTGTTTGCGCCTGTTGCAAGAATTGAAACAGTTAGGCTCCTGCTTGCAATGGCAGCAAATGGTGGATGGGAGGTTCACCATATGGATGTAAAATCAGCCTTTCTGAATGGAAAGTTGCAAGAAGAGGTGTATGTTCATCAACCTCCTGGATTCACAGACAAGAAGAATGCAAAGATGGTGCTGAAACTCAATAAAGCCCTGTATGGGCTCAAGCAAGCTCCAAGAGCATGGAATGCCAAACTTGATCTAGAATTGTGCAATCTTGGTTTCAAAAGGAGTGAGGAAGAATATGCTGTGTACAGAAGAAGTAGAGGCAACTCTTTTCTTATTGTTGGTGTATATGTGGATGACCTGATCATTTGTGGGCCTGACAAAGATGATATAGTAAGGTTCAAAGCACAAATGATGAAACTGTTTAGCATGAGTGATTTAGGCCTACTGAGCTATTATCTAGGGATTGAGGTAACTCAGAAAGATGGTGAGATCACCATATGTCAAAGTGCCTATGCAACCAAGATAGTGGAGCAGTGTGGTCTAAAAGGATGTAATCCAACTGACACACCAATGGAGCAGCGAATGAAACTTGTTACAGGAACTGCAGAGAGAGTGCTAGATGCAACCAAGTATAGAAGTGTGATTGGAAGCTTGAGGTACTTGGTAAACACAAGACCTGACATCTCTTTTGCAGTTGGATTAGCAAGTCGTTTCATGGAGTCACCAAACTCAGAACATTGGGCAGCAGTCAAACGAATAGTCAGATATGTTTCTGGAACTGTGAATTATGGCTGTAGGTATATAAAAGGAGGAGGCCTGAGTCTGTTGGGATATACAGATAGTGATCACAGTGGTGACCTTGTGCATCGTAGAAGTACCACTGGTATGGTCTTCTTCCTTGGACCCAATCTGGTGACATGGACCTCACAGAAACAGAAAGTAGTAACACTTTCATCGTGTGAAGCCGAGTATGTGGCCGCAGCAGCAGGTGCCTGTCAGGGGGTATGGCTAAGTAGACTGGTAGCAGAACTGATGGGAAGAAATGTCGAGCAGTTCAGACTCTTGGTGGATAACATGTCAGCCATAGAGTTGAGTAAGAATCCGGTGTTCCACGAGAGAAGCAAACATATTGACACTCGGTATCATTTCATCAGGGAATGTGTTAGCAATGGACAGGTTGATGTGAGACACGTCCGGACTGAAAATCAGCTGGCAGATATTCTGACGAAGGCATTGGGCAAGATCAGGTTTGTGGAGCTGAGACAGAGACTCGGCGTCATCAGGATCCAACAGGATTAAGGGGGTGAAATGTTAGCTAGTTGTAAGTTTCAGTTCTCATGCATGTGTGTGTAATCCTGTTGTAAAGACATTGCATCGTGTCTGGTTGTATCGCGTAGAACCGCAGCTGGGTGCAGATGTGCCCATGCCAGTCTGTGGCCGCGTTCGGGTGTGTGTGTCACCGCCACTGCACGGTCGTCGGGCATGTCGCTCAGCATGGCGGTAAAGCCGGACTGAGCAGCGATCGTGGGTGGTGGGGGACGGGCTCCAAGCCCATGTATCTGCATTGTATAAAGAGCAATGATAAACCCGAAAAAGTCGTGCGGTTGTGCGGCGCAAACTCGTGTGTCAGTTTCCAGTCCAGTTCATCGCGTTGTGTGAGATCGCGGTGATCGCACTCCGGCGATCATCGGCGTTCTAGTTGCTCAGCAGGAGCGCGGCGGCCACCGCCGGCTCCAACACGTGTCTACCGTCCGACGCCTGCCGCCATGGACCGATTGACACAAGGTCACCCGGCTATCTCTACCGGACTTCATCGCCTGCCGCCGTCTCCGAGGCACCGCCATGGCTAGATGTGAGTTGACCTTTCCCATCCATTTCACGCGGCTGTCGCTTATCTATCTCGCGCACGCAGACTAGAGGTCTCCCTCACAGGTTCCGCTCTACCTAGGAACTCCGGCGGTCTCACCAGATTGAGGATGTCTCCATTATCATGATGTAAAGATCAAGCTGCCAGATAAGCGATCTTGGTGAGCGGAGGCTATGCATCTGTTGCTGGCGTCAATGACGGGCTGCGTCGGGGGCGCGACTGTCTCACCAAGCAATTTGGTCACAGCATCTCCTCAATCTGATTCTACAAGTGAGTTCGCAGCTTCCCTATAATGTTTTGGCCAGTTCTTGTACATATCTCTGCAAATCGTACTTGCAGCGTATACATGTGTCTAATACTTCGATCCCATAACAATGTCTGGTTTTTTAGATACATCTCATACTTCTGGGAATTAACTCAACAGACTAGAGTCATGATTTACCGTGTTCCTCTTGTACCATTCTTGAGATAGTTGTACATTGCCCATTGTTGCAGGGCAATTCGAACAATCAGTTCAGAACACGTCAGCGCCGCCGGAAGACCACTGTCGGCCTTGCCGTAACGACGCCCGCGCGATCCTCGACACCTGAGACCGTGCGGCGCCTTCAGCACCGACGGAACACTGTGCCATCCACCTCGACGTAACGATGCCCACGACGTCGATTTCGCCGTAACGACGCCCGTGATGTCAGCCTCGTCGTAACGACGCCCATGCCGCCGTAACAACGCCTGCGACGTCGGCCTCGTCGTAACGACGCCTGTGCTGCCGCGGACATATCGACGAGGTACGTAGTCCATCGATTTTATTTTGTCATGGTTTGCGCCGCCGCCGTCACCGCCGCTAGGTTTGTCGGCCGTTAATTGTTCTTGGTTGTTCACTTTTTTTTGAGCGAATTTTGGTTGTTCACTGTAACTTAAATATGAATATTACTTTGCTTTAGTTGTAAGTAGTTGATATCATGTGCCTTGATCTATTAGTTATATGAGTGCACATGCATGCTTCCTTGCAAAACAAAGATGTGTGGCTTGATTCTTACTGAATGTAGTCTGTCAATACGTAGCCATGTATGTTTTATTTGTGGTTGCAATTATCAGCATGTAAATATAACAATGCTTGGCTGACCCCTAACATAACATAAGGATGGAATTTTCTTTATGGTAAATGCTCGTGCTCTGTATGACTTTGTTCCTTTGCCAGTGACTTTGTTCATGAAAACTGTCATACTGATTTCGGACTCTGAATGTTTTACCCGAACTGGATGTGAATCCTTCATTTTAAGAGGCAATAGCGTGGTCATTATAGGCTTCCTGAATATATGACATATATTTGAATGCACCTTGATTGTCATCTTTTATCACCCCTCGATATATGGCCTGTATGAATTTTTAGGAACTTATTTTCATTGCTAGGATATCGTCGCCAAGTGCTTGCTGAAACTGCAATGCATTAGTGGCCTTGGCAACTTTTTGCAAGAAGAAAAAAATCCCATTATAAAACCTGATAAAATGTGTGTATGGTTTGCTGCCCTCAGTTATGTGTGTATGGTTTGCTGCCCTCAGTTTTCCTTGGAGAACAAAGACTTGGAGGGTGGACAAAATATTGTCAAATGAAGTATTAATCTAATTCCCCTCAGTTTTGCATTCAAATTTAGAGCTACATTTTAACTATCAATTTATCTATTTTATGTGGATATATAACACACACTTATACATATGTTATCGTGGTATTATGGATTTCCGTAGCAACGCACGGGCATTTTTCTAATAAAAAAGATGTGTTAAACGGGATCTTATTTGACACCATACGATTTGTTTTGGGATTAACACGCGATCGGACGTCCTACACATCGGACAGGCGTCCGCGTGGCCCACCACGGCCCATCGGCCCACCACGCCCAGCTCCCGCTACCCCAGACGCGCCCTCCTCCGCTCCGCATCACGCTCTCCCTCTGCTCCGCAGCGCGCCCGCATCCCAACCTCGTCAACCCTGATGGGTCACGGGCCGAGCAGCAGCCGATGGCCAGCATCAGCAGCGAGCCGCTGCTCCATCTAGCAGATGCTGCGACCCTCCCCATCCCACATCACCGTCGTCCTCCATCCCCAGCCCTAACGACAAAATCCTCTCCCGCAATAATCCAGAAACATCTGTTAAAAAAATTGAAGAAACAACTCAACCAGTACCACTGAAACAGAGCAGGAACATCTATTGAAAAACAAAAACATTTGTTGCAGAAACATCTATTTCAAACAAACATAAAAACAACTCAAGCAATACTACTGAAACCGAACAGAGATATCTATTGAAAACACTTGTTGAAGAAACATGTGATTGAAATAAACACAGAAACAACTCAAGCAATAGTACTGAAATAGAACAGAAACATCTATTGCAACAATGTAGAAACATCTGTTTCAAACAAATTAGAAACAACCCAAATAGTACTGCTGAAATATAGTAGAAATATCTATGGCAACAACACAAAAACATCTGTTTCAAACCCCTTAGAACAGAGGAACAGGAGGGGAAGGAGATGGAGAAGAGGATCCAGAGGAGAAGACGAAAACGGCTGCCGGGAAGGAAGCTCAAGACGCCGCATAGGCTGGTGACCTCCGGTCGATGGAAAGCATGTGGACGGCGCCTTCGGAGAGCCTTGGCGGGTGCAGAGCTCGCAGGCTCATGGCTCCGCAGCCATGGCAGTCGCGCTGCGCGGGAGGGCCTACGAAGCTTGGGGGCAGGGGAGGTGGAGGGCCGGACGCCGTCGCACGCCATGGAGGTGGAGGGCGTCGCCGCCGCGCCGGAGGTGCGCGAGCAGTAGCTGTGCAGTGTGAGAGCAGAGCGGGGGAGAGAGGAGGCTGGGGCTTTGGAAGCTGAGCGAAGCCGGTGCGGCGGGCGGAGGGCACGAGGCGCGTGGGAGATGAAGAGCGAAGGGATAGATGGGTTTTTTATTTTTTTATTCACGGGCAGGACGGGCGAGCGGTCGACTACTGGTGCGATGCGCGTCAGCGTCCATGGGTCGGACGTATTAACACAAGCATTACCGATTTGTTTTCCGTTGATGGTGACACTTTTTCCGTTAATTCCGGCTTTCCGGCACATGTCTCGGCGGTCGTCTAGAAATGGACGGAAAGACCACCCTTGTTCCGATTCAGCGGCGCATCTCCCAGCCGCAGATCGAAGCCCGCGCGGCGCATCCGACGGCCGTGAATGCGCGGAGGGCGGCTGCGTACTCGGGCGGCCCCACAGCCCGCGTCCCCCACGAGCGGAAACCACGGCTGCGTTCCAGGTGGCAGGTGGAGTCCGGTTTCGGTCGCCACGCCGTGGTTTGCTCCTCAAGATGGTGGACGGAGGTGGCGAAACCGCACCAGCCTTTCCCTCCAATCTCTGCCTGCTTTAGAGCTCCTATATATACACAGGGTTCTCCCCTCCTGCCTCCTCACAGGTTCGATTCGATTCTCGATTAGCATCGGATTGATTTGGTTTCATCGGTGGTGTGGTGACGTTCTTGGATTTCAGATTCCGTTGGGGGATTTGATTGAGGAAAGAGGCAATGGCGACCGCGGGGAAGGTGATCAAGTGCAGAGGTCCGTTCTTGCTCCTCTCTCTCTATATATATCTCGATCTGTCCAATTTGCTGTCTCTGTTTCGGGAGCAATTTGCTTTGCAATTAGTGAAGATTGAATGGATGCTACTGGGTGAGGATACTGTTGTTTTTTTTCTTGAATGAACAGTGTCGTTTCTTGTAGTCCTACTAGTCTGCTACCGCGGGGTGCTTCTTTTCTTTTCCTATATAAATGCTATGATTTTTTTTTTCTTCTAATGTGAGATTGGAAGTAGTTCGTCGTGGTATTGTTTTGCCATGATCTATGAATGCTGCAACTCGCAATGAACTATTTTATTTCTATTTTCTGGATTAGATTATCGGACTAAACTGACTGTAATTTTCTACGGTTGATTTTGTTGGACCCCTGCAGCCGCTGTGGCATGGGAGGCCGGCAAGCCGTTGTCGATCGAAGAGGTGGAGGTGGCGCCGCCGCAGGCCATGGAGGTGCGCGTCAAGATCCTCTTCACCTCGCTCTGCCACACTGACGTCTACTTCTGGGAGGCCAAGGTATCCACGCAGTCAGCCCGTTTCTCTCTTGTCACTACATACATATGCTTGATGAAGCAACTCGCAGCTGACTTGTGCCTTCTTGGGGGCTTTTAACTTTCATAGGGGCAGACACCCGTGTTCCCTCGGATCTTCGGTCATGAGGCTGGAGGGTATGTAATATTCCCTGATCTACTTTATTTTCTTGCAACATGTGCATGTTTAAGTTGAGTTTTATGGCCTTTTGCTTGTATTTTAGTTACCTTATTATATCGGTGGTGGTCATTGTTTATTGATATATTGCAAGGACGTGGCTAAATTACGGCCGGCCTTAATTTAAGCCATCCGCACGGCCGCTCCTTTTTAGGCCACCCCAACATCAATATACTCCCTCCGTCCCACATTAAGTGACGTCCTGGAGTTCAAATTTTTGTCCACGTTCATGTTGTCACCAATGCATCTTCTGTAGTATAGCGTCCACGTTCATAGAATCTTGTGTGAACCAGTTGGAAGCCAGAACGACCTTTATTACCGGACAGAGGGAGTACTATTGTCTTTCCTTGTCTGGTAAAAAGCTGTTACCGCCAACAATACAGTAGTATACTATACTATTGTCTTTCCATTTTTTTTTGCCAAAAACTGCTACCATTGCTTTTTGCACATGCACTGGGCTGCCCCTGGAGAGGTGCCGTGTCTACTTCCTAAGCTGGCCATGTAAGATTCTCTGATCATGCAACAAAAAAATGTAGCAACAAAATTATATGAGAACTGTACAAATATAGGCCACACATCTCGTGTTTATACAAATTTTATCAACCTGATAGGCAAATTGGGTTTAATAATGTGCCACAGCACTGCACATGAAACTAGAGAAAAAAGAACATCATTCAACTCTGATCCAAAAAAGCAAAAATTGCTTCTCTTCGTGCAAAATCTGAAAACAAAAAGCATAGGCCATTTAGAAAAACTTCATTTTTAGAGGCAAAAAGAACTACACAGCTGCATAATCAAAACATGTAATTTTAATCAAAAGTAGCACATTGTTCAATATATAAACACATGATTTAGGACTGCATGTTTAAGGAGACAAAAAAGGATTCTTATGTTACTTGAGCCTCTATTGGTGATGAGCAGATTGCAGCTACTAATGTTGTTAGTGGATACAATTTTTCTAGGCAATTCAAGTGGCAGTCATTAGGCAACAATGTTTTCCTCATTAGGCAATTTTAGTATTATGAAAAAGCAAGCATAGTGTCTAGTAATTCAAGTCTGTCATTAGGTAACAATGTCCTCCTAATTAGGCAATTTTTGTATTCTGAAAAGGGAACGTATGCTATGCAAACTAACAAGTTGTGCAAACTATGAAAACTTTAATTAAGACCACATGATTCTAATCCAATGGCTATGGTAAAGGTGAGTCATTTTAACATTTAAACCCTCCCAACATCCTAATCTCAGTTTTTACAAAACACCCCCTCCACATCTGGCTATTGGATTAGAATCCTATGGTCTTAATTAAAGTTTTCATAGTTTGCACAATTTGTTAGTTTGCATAGCATACCGTGCCTTCTGAAAAACAAGTATACTGTCTGTTTATTTGCAACCCACAACCCTACCTCCAACCCCAAAAACCCTAGTTTATTTGAAAAAAGAACATATCAAACAGAGGCAAGGGTGATGATGCCAATAACTAGTTTCTGTACAAAAGGTAGATTAATTCAATGGTTGAACAGGAGAACTACCTCTAGCTTAGCAACAAAAGGCTAAATTGGCTATTTAGGTGCACATTGTTGCCTAACAAATGACTTTGATTGTACCTCATTGCCGCCATTTGGACGCTGGCGCACACACTCCATGAAACCGCTGCCCTCTAGGCATTATGTGAACTATCCCCGTAAAATGCATGTAAAAAAGACAGTTGTCCTAACACAGAAGAATACATTTGAATTTGCAATTTCTGGTGCACAACACCATATACATCTAGTCCCTAGGAAAACCACACATTTGCATAGCACCTCTGGTAATGTTGTAGTGCGTTGCATTTTCTTAGGAAATTTGTTGCTGGATGGAGATAGAAAAAGATGCTTATGTTAATTTAATGTCTGGATATCAAGGATCATCATAACCATAGAAAAAAGGAAAAAAAATTATCTGTCAACAACAATATGTCACCTACATTAGCCAGCTCTAAATGCTGATTATTGACACCTCCATAAAACGTTATACCAACCTTATTTTCTTAGGCAATTTAAGTTTCATTTGTTAGGCAACAATGTTTTCCTAGATAGACGATTTCTGTACTCTGAAAAAACAAGGAATGATCATAAGCACAATTCAGTCCACTTAACTGCTGCTGGTACACTACAAACTACAGAGAGAGAACATTACCTGAAGTCCTGAACTGTTATTTTTGCGTAACTGTTGCTGTTGCTACAAAATTACCAAGCACTAAGAAAAAGAGCCAATAGGTCAGGCAAAGGATAGATAAATCAATACAAGCACCAAGCAGCTGCAAAAGAAGCTAGGAGAACATGGCAAGCCGCTACTCAGACCTGAAGTAAACCCAGTGTAAAAGCTAATATGTTGCCTGTCTAAATGATATATTGTTGTCTATCCGATGTTATGTTATTGCCAGTGTGAACCCTTAATGTTGCCTATGTTGGTCTATATTGTTGCCTATCCAATGCTCGAAATTCTGGTTTTAGCATAACTTAATATAAAAGCATGGCAAATTAACACTTCAGTCAAAAAACGCATTGGTTCTCTATCAAATTGAAAGAACATTCAGCAAAAGTGAGATACCTGGCATAAACAAAAAGATACAACCTACAGTATGAGACGTAGTTGCATAAACAGATTGGAGAGACATAGTTGCATAAACAAGAAAAGATACAACCTACAGTATGAGAAAATAATATGTTATGAGAGAAATTAAAGAACTGTCATCTTTTACTTCACAAGAGCTACTGCATGGTTCGTGATAGCTATTTCTACTTTGTAAATGATTGCATGCTCATACTAAATATATACTAGCAAGTAAATAGTTGTAATCTCATACTCAACTTTAAGCATATAGATACCCTTGTTCTCGAAAAAAATGTAGATACCTAATTTATATCAAAAGATGTTGCAATCTTACTGATGGAAGCAAACCCATCACAAACATACAAATCAGGGTTTGCCTGCAGATGAATCAACTGGGGATGCTGGCAGCAAACAAGGTTAGATGACAGTGTCCAGCTCCGGCAAGACCAATAAGACAAGGATATGACCATATCCTGGGGCAGGAGCGGCACGAGGAGCATTTGATGATGGAGTAGTCTATCTTCCAAGACTTTATTTCATCTGTTAGGCAAAATAGTGTCAGGCATTAAGCAATGACATTGTTATAAGTTAGGCAAAGCAGCATGGTTAATAAAGCAATAATAGTGAGATAACTATAAATTAAGGCTGATAGCTCAAGCATGAGGATTTGATAGCTCAAGTTCATCTTCTACCTCTAATCGTGAGGCAACAATGTCTTCCTAAATAGGCGACAACGTCTCCATAAATAGGCAATTTAAGAAGATGGTGGCGATGGCGGGGCAACACTCTGACTTCTAAGGTCATAAAGCTCTAGAGTTTGGAGTAAGGCAACAAAGGCAGAGTCTAATTCAAATATTTAGGTAAGCATGAAATTCCTAATAATATTCGTAGGATTTGTAGACCACATGTGTCCAACTACTTTCTTAAGGAAACTCTAAACACAACTGAAGTAAACATATAGACCTTGTCTTTTGGAATTTTAGAATGTTAATTCAAAATTGTGTGCTAGGCGATGCATGTCCATGAATGTAAAAATAAAGTGTATAAAAGTGGAAGGAGGGGGAAATTAGGAAATGAAAGGCTGCATCTTGTTCTTGAAAGGAGTAACAACTCCTTCATAATGATTTTTGCAGTATCCAAGGTAATAGGTGATAACAATAGGTTCGAACCAATATTGGCACATATTTATGCTATACATTTTTAACTGGATACAAATTCTACGTTTGGTGTCTAACAGTTTCCAAACGAAGGTGTTTCGTGTTGTACATAGCAAGATACCTGTAAGCGATGTGCTTACAACACAACATTCAGTTAGCCTGTCTAGTACCAAATAAGTATGAGACAGCGTCAGAAAATAGAAGACTATGAAATTTGTAAGAAAGTTAGTCATAGCACTCTGTACTGGATGCAAAGTGCAACTGGCCATGTTAATGAAATCGAAAAGTAGATCGAATCATGTATCGGGCTTATATAATGACCTAAGCATAATCAGGGATCCTCTTCAATAGCCAACTCGCTCAAATTAAACTCCTATACATCGTTAAGCTCAATTTCTCTTCAAACAACCTACTGAATAACAACTGCATTTAGATAACTGACATGGTTCTAAAATCCATTCCAATCATCCTGCAATGCAGTTCAGCAATTATCCAGACAGGACAGCAATAACATTTTGGCAATTGCTCCTAAACCGTTAATCCCATTTGAGTCAAACCAATGCCATTCCAAAGATAAAAATGACTATAGCTTTTGTTTGATGATGCAATTGAAATTCTACACTAATTATTGCTAGAAATTTTAGAACCAATGAGTATATTTTGTGCGTAATCTAAAATCAAACCTCTAGTCACCAAATTTAATTTCCTACATAAGGTTGATGCATCCGTGCAGTAATCAAAGGCTACCTTAGCAGATCAGGTCACGAATTGGAGATAGAATTGTCACGAATTGGAGATAGAATTGCTTAAATAAAATTAGAGACATAGAGAAGAGAGGGGAAGGTGTACCTGTACTGAAGGGTCGTGGTTGTAGATGGCCAGCAACACGGACCTGGTGTCCATGAACGGACTGGAGCCAAATGATCGTCGCTGTCTTCCCGTGCACGCATGAGCTCGCCGACGGCCAGCAGCTAGGCGTGCCCAAAGTGGCTCCCCCCACGCCCGTCGCAGCCCTGGCGTACTCCCAGAGCAGGTCCTCGTTCCAGATCTGAAGTTGTGTGCGAACTCAACACTAGAGGGAGCAGTGGAAGGAGCGCGTCCGGGGGAAAGGAGAGCCGCGTCGCCGGAGCCCCGTGCCGAGCTGCGCAACGCCGGAAGGGTGGGGCGGGCCAGGGGAGAGACGAGACGTAGGAGGTGAGAGGGAGTGTTGGAGTGAGGTGTGGATAGGCCGGTGAAGATGGTCGGCGGCGCGACGGTGGTGTGGTGGTGGAGCTCGCCGGGGCCAGGGTTGTCAGTGCGATGGCCGACACAACTAGAGATCTGGCTGCGGGAAAGGGGAGGGGAGGCGGTGGAATGGGAATGGGAAGGCCATGCGGTGGCTTCTCTGGCTACTGGATGTGTCGGTGGCAGCAGCCGTGCGGAATGATTAAGAAACGGCCAGCCGGAACGAAGTCTTTACCATATTGGATACAGAGCAATCTGTTATGTTGCGTGGATTCTGCACTTCTGCTTCTGCAGAACATGTGTCCAGAGTAATAAGAAATAAGAAATAGTTTGTGTTGTGTGAATGTTATAACAATGATTTTGACCTCATGGCAATAGACTTTCATACATGCTCTTTATGATTATTTCAGCAGCAAACTAATTTAGTCTTTTCTAAACACATTCACATTTATTTGACTTACACCAAATTCAATCATCAATTTATTTTTCAAGTACACTGATGTGTAATCCTTTTGGATCTGAGTCAAAACTCCTGAAATTTCTTCATGTTGCAGCATTGTGGAAAGTGTTGGAGAGGGTGTTACTGACCTTGCACCTGGTGACCATGTCCTCCCTGTATTCACTGGGGAGTGCAAGGAGTGTGCCCACTGCAAGTCGGCAGAGAGCAACATGTGTGATCTGCTCAGGATCAACACTGACCGGGGTGTGATGATTGGTGATGGCAAATC
>JAKNSH010470202.1:0-10412 GCA_027790015.1 Cymbopogon flexuosus
TGGGAGCCTGGGAGCCTCATCATTTCCTCCGTCCATGGCGTGCTTCAGGGCTACGAGTACGAGCACGACGTACAACAGGGGGGAGGCATCTGCAGCATCTGTGTTGCAGCAGCCAGCAGCGGGGACAGGGGACAGGAGCAGCAGCAATTCAGCAGGACGCGATGCCAAGTGCCCCGGCGGCGCGCAAATATGCGCGTAGACAGCCTCATTATGCCAAACCGGAATGGATGCCAAACCAGGATGCCAAACTGCTGGAGGACCAAATTTGATGTTTTGGCAAAATTTAAGAGATGGCAAACGTTTTTGGCAAACTGCTGGAGATGCTCTAATGTGGCCAAATTAGATGTGCCATCATGTGGTCATTATTTGCATCCGAATAGAATATTTTTGTAGTCAAATAAAGAAGTCATATCTTGTAACTTGCGAATATGGTTCCTTTCATTTGATTTGTCAAATCTATGCGACTAAACAATATCAAACTGCACTGGAAGTTTTGCGGGCCCAATTAATTTGATTTTTTTGTTTGTAATAATAATAATTACTTTCCATGAAAATCACGGTATATACTAGAACAAAGTTGTGACCAATGTGTTTCCTGTTGCTATGAAAAAGTAGGTTTTTTCTTCTCTAAATTGCCTTATTTTTAGACTTTGACACCTATAATTAGCCAAATCTTAGTTATTTTATTTTATTTTAAAATTTGAAATTTCAATTTATGATCATAATGGAAGGGTATGCTTAACCAAGTTCATGTGAAACAACATTATCCCAATTATTTTATTGTTTATTTGACACACAATGTTTCAATAGCTTGCAACGATAGTTTGATAGTTTGGAATTTTGTACCGCCATGTAAATGCCATCCTTAAAAACAAAAAAGGTGAGCCTTTCTTGGCCATCTCTTCTTTTTCCTCATATATTTTGTCATTTTTGTGCCTGGGTCGTAAGGAGGTGGTACCTGTATTACATGTCTCATGAACACTAGTGCCAGCACCACCTCTAGGAATTGGACGTACAAACATACACCAAACGAGTACAATCCATCTTTTCAAAAGTTCATTAGTCACACATCCATAGAAAGTTTTTTAGACTTCATGTCAAAGTTTCTCCAACCTACAAATTGACATCGTCATTAAGTTGATGGCGGCAAGACAAGCAAGAGGGTCTAGTAGGTGTCATGGAAGCTCTGGCTTGGCTCCTTAGTGCTTACTACTTGCGGTGGATACTAGCTAGTGGAGACTATGATGGCAAGGGAAGCCAACGACGACGCTTGTGGCAAAACTGCGGTGGAGCGGCATCAAGGGAAAATGTGGCCTTGGGGGAGATCACGACTCGCTTTGCGTCTGTGGGCGCGTGAACGACTGGCGGCTTGAGAATGAGAGAATGAGGGTAGGGATTGAGGGGCTAGGGTTTGGAGGAATTTGTACGTCTTTAGTGAGCTAGGAAGTGAAGCTTTCTTCAACATGTATCATATGCACAACAAAGGCAAGGACGTAACAGAGACTCGATGGGGATTAGGTATGGGCACAGGAAGAATGTTCCCTCCACTGAAGAGGATGAAATTTGCAAGAGAAATTTGGCTATTAGTATCCCCATGGGAGTAAAAACATACCACGATCATTTCTTAATGTATGATATCCCCGTCGAGGATCGAGTCCCTATTGCCTTCCCTAGGTGTGGATGGAGGAAGGTGAGGTGAATTTGAAGTACATTAGATATGCTAACGTGCTATAGTAAATAAGTTCTATTTGATGACGTCTAATTAGAAGAGAACCTTAGCCATTTAGTGCCAATAATACACTTTGTGTGGTTGGAAGTAGGGTTGAGAATTGTGAATTGAATGTTTACGATTTGGTGTATTTTTTGTGCGAGCAACAATCGAAGGACACAATGGATTCATTCTCCATATTTTGTTCCTGTAGGATTGCACTCATGACTAGACCACGTAGAAGTAGGTTTGGATCCGCAGCCGGGAAAAAAATTGAAAAGCAAGTACGAGAGGATGCAATTAGGTTTCGTCTGTATGCGAACAAGACAAAAGGCCATGGTGTTGCAAGTGGAGCTAATCATCATGGTAAGCTTGTCATGGATAGCAAAATCGGACAAAAGAGGAACATTTTGTCGAATGAAAAATTGGCTTCGGCGGCAATGAACGCAAGGAAAACAAGCAGAAGAGATAATGTTGCAAATGATGTGTTAGTTGGCCAAACCCCTATCAAGGATAGTAAAACTAGACACATGAACTCTTCTACAATGAATGCTCGCCAAAACAATAGAACAGATTATGGGAGTTTGGCAGCACTGTCAAGGACGGACAACATAAGGAGTGTTGGCGTTGAAGAAAATCGACAAGCAAATCACGCCTCGCGACCAATGAAGCATGGTCCTCCTAGAAAGAATACCAACACCAAACGAGTAGATGCCATCATGCCAAATGGAAATTTGACTCCGTTGAAAAGTAGCGACTCTTTGTCGAATGAAATGAGACAACCAACTACCTCAAGTTTGATCACTAGAAGAGACGATTCCATTGAAGTATTGAAAAGCTTAGAGGACCATGACCCCTTGCAAGCGAAGACAATGATAAATATATCAAAGCGTATCGATAATTCTCAGTCACCTCGATTTAAGGCAATGGTAGGACTAGTTCCTAGAGCAAAGAATTTTGATGGATTGGATGGATACAATGATGCCTTGCCTTCTAGGTTAAAGAGACAAGTAAGCCTTGATAATGGAGGAGGTTTGATCGTCGATAACCATAGTGATAGCAAATTGACGATTAATGAAACAGAGGAAGCATCTCCTAAGAGGATGAAGAAACAAGGAAACAAAGAAGCAAAAGGATATGATACTAGTGATAGAAATCCTGTGGGGGGAATCAATAGAGATGCTTTTTCGTCTAGGGTTAGAGGTTGTAGTGCAAGCAATCTAACTTATGGTATGACGAAGAGACAACGAGGCAACACGAAAACAAATGAAAATGAAGCTATTGATAACGGTGACACGACACTCATGGAGGTTGAAGATGCAGGTACACAAATAGAGACCCATGATCACAGATCTAAGAATAATGAGAAGAAAAGAGGCATGGAATTAAATGAAGTTGGTCATAGCGAAGACGATGATAGCTTTGCTAAGAAAAACTTAGAATCATTGTCAAAAGATCATGTGTCACTTGATTGTAGCAATGAAGCTATACAACCGGAGAAACTAATTCATACGAAGTTGAAGAAATGGAGACAAGACATCATGAGAAAGGAAGATGAAGAATTACATGTTGGTGGTGATCATAGTCTTTTGGATGTTGATGATGATAGTTCGAGATTGACATCACAAGCTCCTATTTCGATAAATTGTCTTGCCAAAGTGCCCGCACCATTTGTTTCCGAAAATGTCAAGCAATGCAACTATTGCTCAAAGCCCATTGATAAACCTATTTGGAGGTATTTGTAGAAGATATATTGTTGATTTTATAGTATTATTCACTTCTTCTTACTATGCTAACATTTTTGTTGAATTATTTCAACAGTGGAATCTTTAAGATAGACGAAGTGGAATTATTGTTGGCTGGACATTTGTCAACTAGGTCATGTGACAAAGTGTGGGAACTTTCAAGATTATTGGTGCCGGTTGTTGAAGTGACCAAGCTTTCCAGGTCAAAGTTCAAAATATGGGAGACATCAAATCCCTCTTGTGACAGCATTGGCTTGTATTTCTTCCCTAATAAGATGAGGTATCTTTATCTCCACATTTCATTGGATTACTTGTGCTATCGTTTCTATGTGAAATTTCTTAGTATTGATTTTTTGTGTGTCATAGGCATGATGAAGATCTGGATAAACTAGTGAAGGAAGTCATAGAGGATGATCTGGTCTTGCAGATTGTTATTGGTGAAGCTGAGATGCTGATATTTCCTTCTACCCTACTGCCTGAAAGATATAAGAGTATGTGTAGTGCTTTTTCTTTCTTCAAATAGGATCTGTTTTAGTAGACAAAATATGATTCTGCACCTGATTTGCTGTGCCAAATTTCAAGTTTGAGAGTAGTCTCAACATTTTTTTAACTCCTCAACAAGTATTCATTAGACTTGGCTTTTCGTTACAGTTCAACTGTTCTGTTTGGTCTGGTAACTCATCATGTTAAATTTTGCAGCTTTTCAAAGGAAACACTACCTGTGGGGTGTATTCAGGCCAAGACAAGATCAATGTGTTACAGTTGCAGAGCCAGTGCATGATACGGTGTGTCACCCACAGGAGAACGAGATGGAAGAGCAGCATGCCTCAAACCAGCAAGATGAGGTGCAAGAAGTCCACTGGGAGTCTCCTGCTAAGAGCATGCAGCAAGCTGCAGCAACAAGAGGTGTTCCAGGGTCCCCCGACATGGGCTTTCAACCTAAAGCTCCTGAAGAAAGGCCACTGGGAGATGCATTGCGTCACACTCTGCACCGTGCTGAAGCTAATGCAGTTGCTACCAATCCTGCTGCCATAACAACTGAAGCTGCTGCAGTTGCTACCAATCCTACTGTCGTAACAACTGAAGCTGCTGTCAATCCTGCTGATGTGACAACTGAAGCTGCTGCTCTTGCTACCAATGCTGCCACCATACCTGCTGAAGCTACTGAAAATGGTACCATTGCAGCTACCATACCCGGAAATCCTGGGCGAAGTGACTCAATTGTCGGCGTTCCCCCTGGCAGATTTTTCTGTTTCGTTGCTGAACAAAATCCAAAACTCGAGCAGCTCATTCAAGAGATGCAGCGTGAAGGTTCGTTGGTACTTGCTATCCGGGGGGAGGCGATTAGTGGTGGCATATGGCCAGGCAACATCGCCTCAACTGATATAAGCAGGGCATGAGCTGCTCGCCCCGTAAACAGCTGACCCAGCCAGAAGGGTTCATGTCAGCTTAGCAGAGGGCTGCCTAGTTTCTGATGACAAGTTGATACCTGGTTCAAGCTGTTTTCCGGTGAAGCGCTAGAAGATGTGGTGCTGACTTTTGCTGTGGCGTTAGGGAAATTAGTCTACTTGGCCCTTAATCAGCTTTTGTATATACTCTTGTGGATGTCTGCCCTTTATCAGCTTTTGTATGCTCCTGTTGGTGCCCAAGGGACGCCTGTTGCCTGTATGTTTGTAGGGTTTCTGCATCCCTGCAGTAGCCTAGTTTAACGCATGCTTCGTCCTGTAAATATTTTCTACCCTACTTTAATGTATGTTTCATCCTCATGAATGCTTGTTTCATTCCTCGCTTTGTAGTTGTGCCTGAACTTGTCTGATTATTTCCTTGTCAGTTATGTTCCACTACAAGTTGTGCCCGAACTTGTCTGATTATTTCCTCGTCAGTTACGTTCCACTACACACTCATGCAAATTATGAAATTATACGTGCCTGTGGGGTGATTTTGACAATTTTGCATGGCGATACATCCATCTATTCAAAGGTTAAGCATGTTGACAATGTATGTTGAGAATCTTATAAGAAATTATAAAGCCAGTTGAAAAGGATGAATAATGAGTCAGGTCCTCCAAAAATTTTATTCACACTGTAAGATACATCAATACCTCTTCTCTCATACCCAGGGCCTGTTTGGCGGAGCCAGCCATAAGAAAACCATATTTTTTAGAGCTACCTGTTTATACCTCTGGAAAGTTCTGGATCTAAAGCAATAGACGCGTCCAGCTGGTTTATTTTGTTTATAGTTTGAACTAGACTAGCAAATGCACATGTGCATTGTAACATAATGTACATCTTGTTGTGCGGTCACCTAAACGACTTGTGGCTCAAACACTATTTTTATGTAACAACCGTGCTTATCTGTTCTAATGTGCATTGGAATCGGACTTTATAATGTCACTGACCTCATGCATTTTCGAATAACTCGTGTGATTAAAAAGTCATGAATTCGTTTCAAATACAGATGCGATAGCATGAACTTTCTACTAAGGATTTTGAAAAGGAAGACAGACGGGATAATCAATTCGCTCTTTATATAGACTATAGAGCACAAATACAAAAATACATATATCCCTTTTTAAGGACAATATAAATACAATATATTCAAATCAATAAAACTACTTTGGCCGTTCCAAATTAAATTAATTTCTGAACTGTAGTCGCATGCTAGTGCTAGTGTTACGTCTCTATATTTCGTATAGTCTGGGCTGTGCTGGATGTGTAATGGAGGATTTGGTGGCCCGAGAGGAGATGAGGACTCTTTTGAGGCCCACCAGGCCTTGAGCGCGTGCACGTCGTCCGGGTAATTAACAAAGGAAAGTGTTTTTCCTATAAAAATAATAAATAAAATAAAAAAAGATGAGAATATACAACGTCGGTGGATGGGAATCACGGATCGAATCGGCTGAAAAAAGATCCTGGATCGTAGGTCGGTTTCCGTGATATCCGCGCTCGATCCGTTTCCAATACCGCCTCTCGACTCCCCGTATGCCGCACGAATCGGCGGTTCCCAAACCGCCTCCAGGCGCCTATATAACGAAGCCCAGGGCACGGCCGCCGGACGCCTGCGCTCTTGTGCGTTCTGCTCTCATCCTCTCCCTGATCTCTCGCCGGCTTCATCCAGCCCTCCTCGTGGATTTCGACGGAAGCCGCAGTAGCTTTGTTGAAAGGGGAGTCGGCACCCGGGGTTTCTTTCGACGCCGCAGTAGCCTTGTTGAGAGGAGAGTACGCAGCTGGGGTTTTCGTTTTCGGCTGTGTTCTTGTTGTATCTATCTACGCGAAGAGGAAGGAACTCAGGGCTTGAGGTATATATGCGTGCACTCCCGTCACTTTTAATATTATTAATTTCCGCTTGTTGGTTTGAGTTGTAATTCTAGTTCTGTTTATACGTATATATAAGATGAATTTATTTCTTGTATTTTATATGAATAATTATAGCTGTATTCTTGGGTATTTAGAAGAATTCATGTTTGATTCCATATTTAGGATTGTTGTAGAGATCTATAGAGTAGATATTGTCAAACAAGTGGGATACAATTTTTACATACTATTAGCTTTAATTTGCTTAATTTCATGAGATGTGCATGAGAAAATGTCGCTAAATTTTGTGAGACTCAGTCCACACATAGCTTATTAAATAGTGAGGAATTTATAGCAATGTAATGTTTAGGCATACCATTTTTCTAGATTACAGGATGAAATCAACAGAAAGAAAGATTTACCGATGTTAGTCCACTAGGCTCTTCTTAGTACTAAGCGAAACAATATATGATAAATTAGTCAACCTTGTAATATTTTTTATAACTAAAATGTAGCTTTTCGTTATATCTATATATAACACTGTAGTCATAGCTTGTTTTCTACATTGGTTACAGGGATGCGAAGCCACCCAAAATCTTTTGGCCTAAATGGCCCAAATGGACCAGTGTCAACTAAACCAAAGAATAAGCCTAAATCCAAGTTGTGGATCAATTCTCGGAAGGAGTATCAAATAAGTGTAGCATATATGCGTTCTAGTTCACTACCCGACAAAGAACTTCCTTCAAAGAATATCAACATTGGCCAGTCAAGTGCAAAAATAGTGAATAATTCAGCAGCAAAGGGTGTTAGCATGTCAAATCATGTTGTAGAGCGTACATCAAATGGTACGAAGCAAACTACTGCTAGCATTAGAAATCGTTATGTTTCAATGGATATTTCAGTGGATAACAAAAAGGGTCTCTCAAGGTCAACAGTTGTTGGAGAAGCCAAATTGAAGGAACCACATGCTGAAAGGAAAGGAGAGGTTAATGATGCTTCACAACCAACTTCCTTAAAGGCTATGCCAGGTTTGGTTCCAAAGACAAATGATAGGTTGGGTCTGTATAATGACTCAGCGTCTAGGCGAAATAAGCAAGCAAGTTCTGATGTAGACATCACTAGTGCAACTTATAGCAGTACAAAACTGGAGTTCACAATGGGTATACATATGGATTCTAAGGACAGCTACACAATTGCAGATAAGGACACACAAGATGAAATTATGATTGACAATGACAAAGAAAATATGAGATTTGGTGAATATCACCAGGTAGGAGATACTACAAAGGCAAAACCTACTCTAGATACATTGTCAGACATCCATTGCAATTTAGGGAGCATCTCTTCAGATCCATTTGGTAGAGACCTTCCAACTTTTCAAAGGGATCAATCTATGAACTCGACTTTAGGAAATGTTGAGAAAACAGGGCTTGCAGAAATAAACATGGGCCAATTTGCTAATTGCAATGAAAAAGATAGTAATTCCATGTCCAAGAAGAGGAAGGAAGCATCCTTTGAAGAAAATCTTAGGGCACTTGATGATGATAGTAATGTTGGAGTACAAGTGGATAATATGAGTTGTAAGCAGACGAGGAAACTCAAACAATCCAGAGTAGCAAGGAAAGATGAAGTAGAAGATGGCAGCGATGATCTTAATCATGTAGGTTTAGAGGATGACACTGCTAGTATTTTAAAGAATGATCAAGCTAAAGTCTCAATGTCATCATGTGTTGAACGACAATGCTATAGTTGTTCAAAGCCCATTGACAAACCCATTTGGAGGTATAATAGATGTATTTCAAAATCTTTAAAGTATTCTTGCATTATGCTTTATATACGTTCTAATAATGTCTTTGTTATTTATGTCAACAGCGGTATCTTGAAGACAGACGATAAGAAATATGTATCATTGGATGGTCATTTGTCGACTAAATCATGCAAGAAGGCATGGAATTTTTCTGGACAATTGCTTAAAGTGGTTGAAGTGAAAAAGCTTTTGAGATTGGAGGTGTGGCCTAAGGCATGGGAGGTATCAACACCCACTAGCCATGATATTGGCATCTATTTCTTTCCACATGAAATGAGGTGTGTTTCTTAACCTTTTCATAGCTTTTCAACACTACCATCCATGATAATTAAAATGCCTAATTCCTCTCTTTTCCATCCCTAGGCAAGACGAAGGTTTGGACCAACTAGTTAAAGAAGTAATGCAAAACGATTTAGCTTTGCGGGCTATTATTGGTGAAGCCGAGATGTTGATATTTCCTTCCATTATATTGCCCAATCATCACCAAAGTATGTGTTCTCATTTTGAATGTTATGATTGATTTTCTGGTCAACCAAAGTTAAGCATAGTCACAAAAATTCTAGGTCGAAAATGACCCCGCGTACTCATTATATATATATATGCTTGAGAAGAGTTTTTTTACAAGACATAGTCCAAAATGACCCCGCGTACTCATTTCGAGGACAATGCTCCTAGGTAGAGGGTCATTGGCATTGACCTAGCTTGTTTTATGTTATATATGTGACGACTATGGCAAGCCTAGTTGGTGGTTATGCATGATACCTTGTTTCACTATTTGGTTCATTGACACTTCGATTCCTCTTATTTTGCAGCATTTCAGGGAAAACACTACCTATGGGGAGTATTCAAGCGTCGGGAAGGTGCTGTGGTTGAAGAATTACTTAATGTTGTGGGGCGTTGTGAGATTGAAAATCAGCAAAATGTTGTCTCAGACCGGCCTAATCATATGCTACCAGGTGAAGAAGCAAATCAAGAAATGATTCAAATGGCGAGTGTTGTACCTTTGGAGACACACATGTTTCCTCCTAATAAAAGTACTCAAGAAGTTGAAGCTAGCCATCTCAAGTGGCCAATCAACAAGGGCTTTGATCTTAAATCTTCTGGTGAAGAAGGGGCACTGGCAGAAGCTACTCCTGTTACTACTGATGCCGCTACACTTCTTGCAAACCATGGACAACTTAACCCTAGTATGGGACATACTGCGGATAGGCTAATGGGTTTTGTCGTACAGAAAACTCCAAAACTTGATCGAATTATCCGAGAGCTAGAAGCGGAAGGTGCATTGGTATTTGCTATGCAAGGGGAGATGGTTGGTGTTGGATCTTGGGCAGGCAGCAAGGTTACTGCCACTAAAAAGTAGAGACGAGGTAGTGAACATTACATGCCGGATGTGGGCTATTCACTGGTGGGCCAGTTGCATGGAGGTCAAGCATGAAATGGACTTGGATTACAATAGCTTCTGCACACTTTGTACTGCTCATATGTACCTTCTAATGAAATTGATGTTGCTTTAGATTCTCTACTAGTAATGCATCTTACTCTAGTGTAGTTTCAGTCTGGTTTCGACCAAGACATCTGTTGTGTGCAGGGATGAAAGTGGTATGAATATATTCCGGCCGTATTCGAGGCCAAATTTGTTTAGAGGGATTTTAATCTGTATCCAAGTCTGAATATTCAACATGCGATACTGTATCCATATCCGAATACTCAAAAATCACATATTTATAATGTCGATGTCCAATCATATCCTATCCAGCATGGTTGAAAGTCTCTAGTTTGGTTTTGAATAATTGATGAAACCCTAGGACTAACCTTTGATCTAAGTGGGTGATTTAGAGAAGGTGGTCCTAGCCAAGTGA
>JAKNSH010470544.1:0-11972 GCA_027790015.1 Cymbopogon flexuosus
ATCGGAGCTGTTCAGGGCGGAGCACTTCTTCAAGAGGGCGGTGCGTGCGGAGCCGGCGGACGCGGAGGCGCTGGGGCGGTACGCGGCGTTCCTGTGGGAGGCGCGCAACGACCTCGCGGCCGCGGAGGAGACGTACCAGGAGGCCATCGCCGCCGACCCCGGCAACGCGCACCACGCGGCAGCCTACGCGCACTTCCTGTGGAACACGGGCGGTGAGGACACATGCTACCCGCTCGACTGACCGCCGATCGCCCGCCCGCTACCGTCCGGCATGCACAGATGGATTCATCGGTGCCGTGCCTCCCATAAAAACTTTTTTGAAAACAAAAAACAAAGAGAAAAGATATCACTCCACCGCTCCACCCCACTTCCTCGGCAAGTCCACGCTCTTCTCACGGCATGTGCTTGAGCGGCCGGCCACCCGGGCAGCAGTGCTAGACTACAAGTGAAGCTGAAGCTGATACACTTCGTGTTACTGAAACCGTCCGTTTGCTTTAGCCTCCAGGCATGTTCTCTTCCTGTGGTTGCTCGTTTTGGGGTAAGTAGCTAGTGTGGAGCAATGGCCAACGGAAGTTCGCTGCTCGCTGCTGCTGCTTCCCGATCTGGAAAACCCGGCGACTGCGAGCTGAGAGGCCGGCCGGGAACGGCGGCAACGCCCGGTTGTTGGTGGGTCCGTCCACTTGGCGTCGCATGGATGTTTGTATACTGGCACTTTTTGCACGGTGTCGTCGAGATTTGCGCGATGCCTCTTTGTTCAGTGGAGAACGGAAGTATATATATATATATATATACTAGCAGCAATTTGCTTCTTGTAACTGTGCAGATCAATAAACTCTATAAGAAGCCCTCCATTTTTTCACTTCACTCAAGTGGCAGTGCTATGCTAGTAGGACCAAATGTCCACTTACTTCCGTGGAAAAGATGAACAGTGAGGCACTGATAACAAGTGAGCTTCTGGAACTTGGGAGTCGTATCTGGACGTGAACCTGTGCTGTGTAGTAGACCGGAGAGATCTTTAAGGAAGGAAATCATGTGAACCGGGGGTTGCGGCAGTTGACCATCATCAGTGGGGCGTGTAGTGCATGCAAAACTGAATTGTTAAGTACAATTTGCCCTGCCCTCATGCTTGCTTTTTTATAAGACTACTACGGTCACCGAATCCATACCCCTGATCAAATTCCGATTATATATTACACTACACAGGGTAGTTTTGAAGTTATTGTGACTTTCGGCTGCATTCAACAATCTCAGACAAATAAAAATGACACAATCACAGTACTGAATCAAAACTGTGAGAACTGAACACAGGTACGTATTCTAGAATGCGCAATGCACGGCTTCAATAAGGACTAAGGAGAGAATTCAACACGCAATGAAGAAGCCAAATAACAAACCCACACACAAGTCTTCGATCTATTCAGTTGGTTCTCAATTAACTCTTAAACTAGGAAACTTAGAATTCTGAAGTTGAATGTTAAAAATGCAAATATATTATATGTGCATGATGAGTGTGTGCATGCGCATCACCATGTAGTTGAGGGGTAACAAAAAGGACTTTTAAATTTTTGAGCAAAAAATTGGAAAGTGATATTTGAGCAAAAAATTGGAAAGTGATATCATGTCTTGAGATTTGCGAATTTGCATATCTGGTGAGTACATCTGTGATGATTGATTAATTGGCCGTTGATGGAAACATTCATGTATCTTAGCACGTAAGGCTTCGTAGTAATGGTGTACCAATAACAGTTTTTTAATATTTATTTTAAAAAGAAAAGCAACATGTCTACATAATAATAAATATAGAAAGGAGGAAAGACCACACCTTTCCATATGGCACTTATTTTTATCATTTCGTATATATAAACTTTTTGTAAGCACAAGAGGGAAAGAAAGAGGCCGGCCGAATTCCTCCCCTTTTCTTCCTTCTTGTTAGTTTTATAAAGTAACAATGTGCCTGAGATAGAGACCAGATTGATTAAATCAGAGCTTAGGACCGACGGACCCGATTGATTAAATTAGAGCTTAGGACCGACGTCAGAAATGGAGCACCTTGCCACCTGGGGAAAAAAAACCCCCCATTGATTTCAAACTTCCAGATACACCGTGCTGTAACTCCGGAAGTCAAGTTGGAAGGTCTGCATCTGATCAGACCAAAAGAGAACGTGAGAAATAGAGTTTACCGCTATAGCAGCACTTCTTCGCAATGCCTTCGGCGAGTTGCCAAAAGCATCTGATCAGACTGACATTATAGGCAGGCTTTTTAACTGAAAACACAGATGGAATTTACCGCTATAGCAGCACTTCTTCGCAAGTCGTTTGCACTTTCATCAGAATATATGCCCAGTTGCCTTGTAACTTGTAAGCAATAATGCTTTTTTCTCGCTTGCGCTGTATCCATGCAATGATGTAGTAGCATATTGTAGTTCTTCATCAACCCCGTACGAACGAACTGCGAAGTTCTTGAGTACCAACATTCGATGTTGGCGCATTGTAGTTCTCAATCAGCCCCGTACGAACGAACTAAATTTTACGAACTTCTTGAGTACGAAACATTCGTCAGTAATCAGTACCCATGGTTCAATCATGATCCATGAAAGATTGACGAGACACGAGATATCATGCTCTCCCTGTCAGTCTGAACCCAATCTGATCTGTCACTGCCTGAGGAGACGGTATGCTATCCCGTCTGCCAGTGTCAGAGCATAACAGAAACTTCAGTGGTAACATCCTTTTCTACAGACACATACTACTGCTCGGCGTCCTTGTGATGAAAGATGGCAACGGTTACCCGAAATCCGAGTATCCGACAGGTTTTACCTGATAAAGAGACGGATATGGAAGGAACTTCATACCCGTGGATATGTTATTGGGCAAAATCTTATACCCATCGGGTATGCGGGTACGGGTGTGGGTGTATATTACCCATACCCGCCTACCCGTAGGTAAGAAAAACCCGCATAAATAACAGCCACCCTAAGTCATTTTAGTGCATATGGTGCATGAATTTGGCCTATATTTGATGCTAATGTGTGTTACTCTATTATCTTGTTGCAATGATATGACTATATCAATGTTTATACTTTATAACTTGCTAAAAGCTTGGAATTATTTATTTTTATGTAACAATGTCCGATATATTTATGCAATTCTCGGGTATGTTGTCGGGTACGGGTTACCGGTCGGATAGAATTTATCCGGCGGGTACGAGTATGAAATCATTTTCTTACCTGTGTGTATTTGCGGATAACCCGACGGATAAAATTTAGTCCTACCGAGTACAGATACGGATGGGCACTACCCATCGGGTACGTACCCGTTACCATCTTTACTTGTGATGCGTGATGGTCTTCCTCACTTGCTGTCCAACACCATGCTGGACACGAATCAACCGACTAATCCGCCAAAAACGAGCAGCCAAAGCCGGCAGGGCCATGCCCAGTTCGGACGAGAACTACAAGTCCTTTGAGTCGAACTCATGTCACCACATCAGAAACAGTGCTGATAATTGATACAATTCCGATCAAGATGTCGTTCACCCAGTTGTCGTTGCGCACTGCGTTGGAGGCGACGGGGCATGATAGAGCTTGCATTGTGCCACATGCCCGGCCGGCTTCGCCACCTGTGATATGTAAGGTTGTGCCTGAACTTATTCAGAACTAAACTGTTCTTGATCGCGTAGAGATCAATCTGTGATGTGATCCTGTCTCTGTGGATTGTCCTGTTGTGTTCCCTGACTGAACTAGGATCCGGAGTTTGCAGTCGGTTCCAAGAGGAAAAATCCACGATCAAGTTTGGTTCATAACTTCAGATTGATGTTTAGCTAATTTGTTATCCATAGTCTGTCTCAGGCTTGCTTTTTCGAGATTGGGCATTGGACGTAGCATGTACCCTAATAGCTCATGGTATTCTGATACCTTTCTAACTCTCTCCACAACACACACATGTATAGTGCCATTAAATCTGGCAACAAATCTATAAAAATACGAGCGTCTCCATCGAGTACTTTAAACCTGAATGGACATGTTACAGCATAAGATTTTTCTAACCAACAAAGCTATGGTCAGTTGTCAGTCGGCATTCTGATGCCTTTTCTGATGATGGTGATCTGCAACAATATCTTTTACGCATAATCATCACTTGCACTATATATATCCTCCAACATAACATGCAATTATGATCACTGATCCCAGAATTTAAACGGTATCATCTTTTACATAAGTAAGAACTAGCGCTGAGAATTTGCTGCGCTGAAATAGCGGCTGTTTTAGCCGACATGGGCATGGATTGAAATTTTGCTGATCTAAGCTTCTCCCGAGTCCCAACTGCCATGTCTAGATTCAACGAATCCTGTGAGGTACTAGCAGCTAGCAGCATGTACTGAGGAATGGTGTATGCTTTGCTCCTTGGCTCCTTGCCAAATGAATCAAAGCTCACCGGATTATTGAAGTCGATATGTAGAGGCATGTGCTGCCGTCATGCGGCGCCGCATATGCCACTGCATGCTACCACCAACCACAAAGGATCTGATTTTTTCCTTCGGTTGAGGCCACTCTGGTTCTCCAGGACAGGGTGCACGGTTTAAGAAGATGACGGACTGAGCGTCTTATAATAAGATGCACGCTCAGATGGCTAGAGTTCTTCTTGTTGTTACTGCGGAAGAAACTGGAATGGACAGTAAACACTGCACTCAAACACTCTGATATTTCCCTTGAGAGGGAAAAAAACACGACTAAGATTCAAACACTTTTCAAAGAACAAACTAAAATAGCCCGACATGGTGTGATTGGGAAAAAAAATACTGAAAAGCTGATAACTCCAATGGGCCATGATGTTAATTTGGGCCATACCTGGAGATACAGCCCAATACAAAGTCCGGCCTAGTGGGCGTGATGTTCTAAGCCTAAAAGCACGTACGGTGTGGGCTGGGCTGGCGAGGCCAGCTCATGTGCATCTATCGTATATGGGCTTCATATAAACCGACACGAGTCCTAAATAATTATATATCTTCCAGTGTGTGTGTGTTTGAGTTCAATTATATTTTACCTTCCTATGTTGACGTGACGTGGCACCGTGACCGCAAGGGAGGCGCCCAGGGGTTTCCTCGCTGTTGCGGCTTGACGGCTTCCCCGCCGACGGCGATCAAGCAACACCGCACGAAAAGTAAGACCCGTGTAGAAGTCCAGTACGGCTGTCCAGGTTCGCTTTCTCCCGCCACAGTCATGAGCTACGACTGCTGTGGAGTGTGGACTGTGGTTGCTTCCTTTCTCGGAAGCGTCAAATGCTCCGGCTCACGGCACAAAACATCCGTGGAGAGGAAGACGAAGATAACCTTTGACAAACGTGCGTGAATCACCAGCGAAACATCTCACAGCCACAAGTTGGTCGCGATTTTCGCTTTCTAGAGCGAAGACTGTCCGCGTTCGGCCTCATATAAATATGACCAATCAAATAATAATAACAATAATAATAACAATAATAATAACAATAATAATGTCAATGGAGAAGAACAACATACACAGCACTTCCCACAGATAGAACTGCTCCTAAGTTTCAGTTCATCGCACGGTCCACCATCGCCGCCGCTTCACCACAGAGGAACCATGGAGAGATTCTACTACGCCGCCGTGGTCACCTCCGTGCTCCTCATCCTGCTCCACCACCTCCTGACGAGGCGCGGCAAGAAGCAGCAACGGCTGCCGCCTGGCCCGCGGTTCGCGTTCCCGATCCTCGGCCACCTCCCCTTGCTCAAGAAGCCGCTCCAGACCTCGCTGGCCGACCTCGTGACGCGCCACGGCCCGATCGTCCACCTGCGCCTCGGCGGCCGCCACGCCGTCGTCGTCGGCTCGGCGGAGCTGGCCAAGGAGTGCTTCTCCGGAGAGCTCGACGTCGCGATCGCCAACCGCCCACACTTCCCGTCCGGGCGCGAGGTCAGCTTCGACTACTCGGTGCTCACCGTCGCCAACTACGGCGCGCTGTGGCGCGCCATGCGCCGCGTCGCCACCGTGCACCTCCTCTCGGCGCACCGCGTCAACGTCATGTCCGACACCGTGATCGCGCGCGAGCTCCGTGCCATGGTGCGCCGCCTCGCCCGCGCCTCCGCCTCTGCCGCCGCCAGGGTCGAGCTGAAGCGCAGGCTGTTTGACCTCTCCCACAGCGTGCTCATGGAGATCATGGCGCAGACCAGGAACACCTACTCCGACGACGCGGACGAGGACATGTCCAAGGAGGCGCGGGAGATGAAGGAGATCATCGAGGAGATCGTCCCGCTCGTTGGTGTGGCCAACCTATGGGACTACATGCCCCTGCTGCGGTGGCTCGATGTGTACGGCGCCAAGAGGAAGCTCGCGGCCGTGGTGAAGCGAAGGAACCTGTTCTTCGACAAGATGATCGATGCAGAGAGGCAGAAGCTGGAGCAGCTGGAACGCAAGAGAGGCGAGGCCGATGGCAACGACGACTCGGCGGACGAGAAGATGGGCATGATCGGCGTCATGCTGTCACTGCAGAAAACAGAGCCTGATGTCTACACGGACACCTTTATCAGGGCTCTCGTGCCAGTGAGTAGCACAGCATGTTTCCATGTCCTTAAATTCTGCTTCTGTGCAGCTAATTATCATACTTTCTTTCACTAACATCCATTTTCCTCGTATCGTATTCGTATCTGGATTGAAGAATCTGCTCGGCGTCGGCACGGAGACGTCCTCAACGACTATGGAATGGGCAATGTCGCTGCTGCTTAACCACCCAGATGTGCTGAAAAGGGTGCAAGAAGAAATCGACTCCAACGTCGGAGGGGGTCGTCTTCTCGACAAGAACGACCTTCCCCATCTGCCGTACCTGCACTGCATCATCAGCGAGACGCTTCGCCTGTACCCGGCCGCGCCGATGCTACTGCCGCACGAGGCGTCCACGGACTGCAAGATCCACGGGTACGATGTCCCGGCAGGGTCGATGATCCTTGTCAATGCCTACGCCATCCACAGGGATCCGGCGACATGGGAGGACCCGGAGGAGTTCAGGCCGGAGAGGTTCGAGCACGGCAGAGCAGAGGGGAAGTTCATGATGCCATTTGGGATGGGGAGGCGCAAATGTCCAGGTGAGAATCTCGCCATGCGAACCATGGGGCTGGTCCTCGGGGCGCTGATTCAGTGCTTCGATTGGACCAGGATTGGGGATGCAGAAGTTGACATGGCAACAGCTACTGGCACCATCATGTTTAAGGCTGTCCCACTGGAAGCTCTGTGCAAGCCACGAGAGAACATGTCTGCTGTTCTTCAGAAAATCTAGAGTGTACGTAATTGTGAAGAATTGTAGGTATACAAACAAACGATACAGACATAACTACTTAGACTGTGTACAGCAGTTTCTTCATTTTGAAGTTGTACCACAGCACTGTGTATATATGATTACATTATGTTTCTTTGTGGGTTTATCCATCGAATTGAGGGAACTAGCCATCGAAGCATCGACTCGTGTTCTTTTGCAATCTGATACCCCCTCTATCATAAATAACTTGTTAGTTTAATTTTGTCCTAAGTCAAATTATTTAAAGTTTGATTAAATTTATGCACTAATGTATTTTAAAATTTTTTGTAAAATAAATATTATTAAGCTCGTCATGTAATATATATTATAATAATATATTTATTTTGTGTCATAAACATTAGCAGAATTTTTTGTAGATTTAGTCAGACCTAAGAGAGTTCAACATCAAGAGAAATACATCTCCTGTAGTGGGACATGCCTAAGCAGCAAAAGATGGCATCATGTCTTCATGCTCCACTATCTTCAGAAGGTGCTCTTAGAGCTTCCAGTTAGCTGGTGCTTTTTCTGGATGTCCAGAGGACTCAAGATGCACCACCAGTTAGCGAGGTCCTTTCTACCCTTTCAAACATCAAGCACCATAGATATCTGATATGGCATAATTGCTCCCAATTCTTGATTTTGGACAGCATGGGCCACTAAAGCTGAAGAAAACCTTGAAACAGGCCAATGGCTTCAAAGTTACCGCAAACTTTCATAGAATGTACATATAATTACGAACAATTCTGAACTCTGGAACTTAACTCCCATTTGCGTTTAGGTACAACAAGCCCCCCATATAATAACGTCCAAAACATTTATAGATGGAGTATGTGGCGATTAGTAAACATAAAGTGCAAAAAATTAGAGATACCCATTAATGAATCATGTAAAGAATTAAGTAAATGACTTCTTTAGCCCCTCTCAAGGAGTATCATGGTTCAAAATCAAAATATGGTGTCATGGCATTTTAGTACAAATTTCACAAAAGTACTGTGTTTGGAAGAAGAAACAGATCAAACACTAACCTTGTTTTCCTCAATAGCTGTAAATACTTTTTGTTTGCAGGAACTTATTCCTTTTTCACATGACATGCTGGTTGGAAATTTTTCCTGCTTGAAATGCATTCAGAACTGTACTGGCATAGATGTAAGTTCCTGCAACTATGTATCCATATTTTTATTAATTATTATACAGTACGTTAAATTCCAATCATGCATTTTTCAGAACAAGCAATCCAATTTGTGACCAATCAAACTGAAGAGCATAACTGCATATTCATCAAACTGCAAGAAAATAAATGGCACACAAAGAAATCACTATGTCTTTCCTGATGAGCTCGAATATGCCGCGGGATTGATCCCCAAATTCACATCTCCAGCTTGATGTCCCAATCCCACCGCAGTGGTCTCGTACAACTCTGCCCAATCAGAATCCATCAGCTAGATGCAAGCCCAAATATAAATTGATTCCCTGTACAACCAAATCGAGATACTCACAGCTGAATTTGACGTTCGCCTCATCCCAATCGAGCTTCCTGCAGCACTTGTGCATCTCCGCCAAAGCAAGGACATCTCTTGCAGCAGCAGGACAGAGCATCGATCTCTACAAATCGAACCGCTCTCACACAATCCAAAATCACAGGTCGGATTGGAACTCATCGTGGGTCTGCCCTCTGCCGGCAGGGGATGGAGACATCTGTGTCATGCGCTCCTCGGAAGTAATATTTTCCTGCGGATTTTTAGAATTTAAGATTCTCTGCACAAAGACAAGATATATATCTCCACTATAATGAGCTCTTACATTCAGTTAAAGAAAATGGTTGGTTATTAGTTGGCAAGGAAAATGCACAATCATCGTCTGGTTGCTAACAGGGGCAGCTAAAACAATATTTATCTGCAACAAGCATCACCCGGTCACATCTAACAGGTTGACAGGACGCCATACACGCCTCACATACTTCTTCCTGCTGGATGGTCCTTTCACGTGCATCTCAGTTGGTTTACCCTCTTCTTTTTCAGTTGCTTTAATAGCTTCATTCTCAGTTTGTTTAAGTTCTTCTGTGCCTGCATCAAGAATTACTTTCGCTTCAATCAACAGGAACAAGCACCCATATTGCCAGTTACTAGCAATCTAAAAAACAGGCAGGAAAAAAACTGCAGCAATAATAACAAGGTCTATCCAGTGCTTCCTCCTTACCCTACCAAACAAGGTTAGCATCAACGGACGAATTTTTCATACACCACTTTAGATGGGTAACACAGAAGCAACAGATACGCTCTCCAACAACCACAACCATCTAAGTTGGTCATGGCTCATTTTATTACTGAAGACCTGGAGGGGATTAATTTCTTCTTAAATGCAATTTCAATACTGCTTTTGGCCAGGAACAGGTTGAACACAATTTCTTGGTTGCTTATCCTCTACCACTATAATGTTGAGGCAAGCACATAATTCACTTGATCAATAAGCATATTGTCCTAGATGTACTGTTCAGTTTCTTAATTTGACAAAACATCACTACCGACATTAAAGGAATGCAGACTCGTGCATTTACAACCACAACCATTTAGCAGCTATTTTACAAGAAAGGGTTGCCCGCAAACATAGCAGAGATTCATCTCACCATAATTCAGTTATAACTTAATTTTATGGATTGCCAGAATTTGTTTTATCAACTAATATAAAACTTGGACAGGACAGTAAAGAACAACCTGTATAAACAGCATCCCATTGCATCATATTGTTATCATTAGGCAGTGGCTCCTAAATTATATATGTACTAACTTGCCAATCTCTAGCCTTAAAGGTTGATCATTTCCTACCTAGTAAATGAGAAAGTCTGAAAGAAACATTATATGTCCCTAGATCTTCAACATGCAAAGCAGGGCAATCACACAGATGACCGCACACAAAAAGATGCGGTGATGAGTACCAGTATAGAAAACTTACATGTACTCTTCCTCAAAAATCTGCAGATCTCACTGGTGCAATAGGACGGCATAAAAATGAAGTCTTTCTGGACATCAAGCACGGCTACTCCTCGCAGTATCTTCTTCCTCAAATCAAATAGCAGCCACCAACAACAGTTTTCTCATGTTCCTAGGTGTAGTCCTAGAAAGCAAGTAGACAACATCGTCATCCATGCTTATGGTGGGGTATGCAAGTTCCTGCAGGGCGTTTCTGCTGGTCAGCATAGACAGTAGGTCAGAGTGATGAGGGTCGCTGGCATCCACGGTGACGTCTTTATCTTCAACCTCACTGTCTTGGTGCCAGTCCGCAAATGAACCAACCGGTATGGCCATGGTCCATGTTCTGGCCTTCCAGCCACCAGGACTGATGACCTGGGAGTAGCTCTTGTTATGACGCGCCCATTCCAAGTAGGAATCAGGCAAGGTCTTCACCACTCTTGGATTCCAGATTTCCATCTCAATGTACTTGATACAGTCTTTGTGTCGGTTGATGGTAATGTCCCGGAGACAGTTGGGGATCCATTGATGGAGGAGACGAGTCCAGTTGCCCCTTGTCGGCTCGGGCAGTGGGAGGTCACGGAGCACCGGGCGCTCCTCTAGCACGTCGCAGAGGAAGAGTCCACGCCACAGGTCCACCCAGGCGACTGTGCCGCGCTCACCACCCAACACGATCGTCTTCTCCGTCTCGTGGTACAGCCTATCCACAGCGTCAGGTAGCGGGACAAGCTTATCCCTCACGAACTCCTTCACTGACATGCGCTTGGAGATCCACCCCTTGCAATCGGAGGAGCGGTACAGGTGGAGGTCGAAATCCCACTTGACAAGCACGTCGCTGTTGCGCTTGTGCACGGGGCCCCTCATGGAGAGGGCGGCGATGGCGTACCAACCGCCGTCTTCGCGGCTGAGGAGGGCGGTGGCGGTGTCGTCGAAGCTCCGGGGGTGCGGGTTCGGGAGCAGGTCCAGCCGATTGGAGCGCGGCTTGTACAGGAAGTAGTCCCAGTACCGTATGTCGGAGGTGTACGCGGGGTTGATGGGGACGCGGAGGAGGACGAGGTCGGCGTCGGTGGTGACAACCTTGGGCTTCGATTTGAAGACCAGGTCGGGGCAGTGGACGCACAGGTGGGAAAGGACCGGCGGGCGGGCGGCATGGAAAGTCACCTCGACGGGCAGGCCGCTGCTCGTGGTGCCCCGGGCGGTGGTAGAGTTGGGGAGGTCTGCGATGTAGCACCGCATGTCGACGAGGACGGCGGCGTCGTAATCGTCGCACTCGGGAAGGGTAGGCGGAATGCAGGAGGAGACCGTGGCGACGGCCGCCATTGGTAAGAGGACGAGGAGAGGTGGACGACGGATCCAAGTGTGCAGGGAGGTATTGAATCGGAAGGAGGCCGGATCAATAATTAATTTATGACTTCAAATTAATTTATTAAAAAACTAAATTTCGTAACAAATCTAATAATATTTATTTGCTAACATAATTATTGAGAGTTTCTTTTATATCTAATTAATCTAACTTAAAATACTAAACCATGATACCGACTCTTTCTTTGGGTTAAGTCTCCGACTTAGCACGGGTGCTCGCGTTTTACTATATTTATTCTAACATTTACCGACGTTACGCTTCTCCCTGTCAATGGGTCGAGGGAAACGGGTTTTTGGGCTGGTTTTAACATGGGTGTGAATGGATGGGTGGCAATGGGTTCT
>JAKNSH010470862.1:0-13203 GCA_027790015.1 Cymbopogon flexuosus
CTCCCCCGGCACTTGCTTATAAGTATATGTAATAATTAGAGTGCCCATACATCTTCAACTTTATATGTCAAAATTATCTATCGGCATACATATTTTGCTTTCATTTTTGTGGTGATAAATAAATAATCTATATCACTGAAGTTAAAGGCGCAATGAAGTGGGCACGAGCTGGACACTTCTTAAAAAAACGGTGGACACTATTTTAGTTGCTATTCAACTGCACGGACGTTGTTTCTGTTCAATCGAAAATACGACGAAGACAAAGTGGCGAACGACGATTCGATGTGTTTTGCATTCCTACACTACGGGAGACGGGTTCTTCCCCGAGTGCCAGTTGCACTCGGGAAAGACCCTCTTATACTCGGAAAAGCCTTTTCCGAGTGTAACACTCGGGGAAGACCCTCCGGGAGATGTTCCCACGGGGAAGGCGTCGAGTGCCGAAAATCATGCACTCGGAGAAGGCTTCCCCGAGTGTCGTTTCGGCACTCGGGGAAGATTTGACGCCGTTGGCAACGACCGGCACCGTTTTTTTTTTTTTTGCATCCTTCTCCGAGTGCAACACTCGGGGAAGATTTTTTGTTTTTTTCTAAATATTCTTTCCCGAGTGCCAAGGAAACGGCACTCGGGGAAGAAATTCGCTTTCTTTAAAAAAAAAAAGTCTTCCCCGAGTGTCTAGGATGTAGCACTCGGGGAAGAAATCTTTTTTTTTTTAAAAAAAAAGAAGCCTTTTTCTCAAGTGTCGCAGCCCAGGCAGTAACCTGGCAGTGGCTACATGGTGAATTTTCAACAAAAAAAAAAAACACATTTGGAGTGTTGGACTGAACGGATGAAGAAAGCCAAAGAATTATAATAATAACCCCTACCATTCTATGTTCCTTTCTGGCGGGGGGCTATGGCCACGTCGTTCCAAAATCATTTAGCCTATCCACGTCGCTCCAATTTATTTTGCAAAAAAGCCCTCCTTTTTCCCGAAATCATGAGATCCTCCACTCCAATCCTCTGTAAACAGTAAATGCGTTTTTTTTTCTTTCGTCTAGGCCCCTGTAAAATGAAGATCCGTCGCCCGAAAAAGACGAAATTCAGAGAACCTGCCTTTTTTCAGTTAGCCCCCGCCTCCATCCATATATATATCGGGCCCTCACCTTCAGGCAAAAAAAAAGAAAAAGAGACAAATTTACGGCTGTTCCTCTCCTCCACCCGCGACCTCTCTCCCTCGACTCCGTCCATCCCGCGCCTCCCCTTCCTCTTCCTTCGGCGCGGCGGCGCGGGCGGCCGTCACGGCCGGCCGGCCGGAGCAGAGAGGCGCCCCTCTCCCTCTCTCATGTCCTGTTGCGTGTGGCCAAGGTGTGTCTCCTCCTCTACGCCCCTGCCCTCTTGCGTTGCAAGGGCAGGGCGCCGGCGAACTCCGCCAGGTGCTGCGCCGGTGCTGAGGCCGGCCATCCCTGATCCGAGAGTTTTTTTTTATCTTGCATATAATGTGTTTGGTGGAATGCCCACAACAGCAGCAAAGCTGCGGGTGCTGCATAATTTTTTTTTTCATATACCCGTTCCGGTTTGCACCTTGTAATATATGTTGATACACTACACATCGAAGAGAAAAATATATACAGTTTATTAGGATTGGTATTGCTAGCTAATGGTGATTCTGATATATTGCATGAATCTATTGGTAGATAAATGACCAGTGATGACTGATGCCCTTGCGTGAAGGTGAAATTTTAAGATCTTATTTATAACAAAAGAATGCTAGCTTCCTTGTTTTTTCATATCAAATTGTTTACATCCAACACTTGATGGCTCTATACATTCTTTGAAATTGGTTTTTGTTAAATATCATTCCCGTAAAGCAAAATATTATAGCAATTCTGATGTACTTCGCCTCTTGTATTTCCTAATTAACTATTTCAGATGTTGCCATCTAATGTTCAAAATAGGTGAACATAGAGCCATAGCTATAATGTCGTACAACTAAGAGGCATACATATTTGTAATGTAGTACGTAGCCATATCTGCAGTTGTTTCTAAAGGCGTATCCTTCCTGGTAGGAAGAGTGCTCATGTATCTCTTGGTTCCAAAAGCCTACGTTGGTAATTGACACAATGAATTAGTGAATTACCTGATTAGATATTTGGGTCTACTCTATATATCATAACGATTTTTATTCCGTTTCTATCGCTGAATTCCTATGGTGTTTATTTCAGTTAGATTAACTTCCTCTCCATCCTTTCCAGCAATGATGAGCGGGATTGGTGTAATGGTGAAGGCTGTATTAGTGTAGGTTGCTGTAAATTAGTGGGCAATTTTTTGCTACATTTTTCTTTTTTTTTGCTTAAATTTGCTTGAACATTTTTTTGCTTGTGGCTTAAACCCCACATGACGGCTCAGTGCGCAGGATCAGTGCCTGTTCCTTGCTATCGAACTCAAGCAAGCAAGATTACTTTCTTCAGAGTGATTTCTTTGTCTATTATTGCAGCTTTGGGAAGTTAAGATGAATTCTGGTCCAGTTGCAGCATTCCAGGTTCATGAGTATCTGAGGCCTAAGGTAATTTCTTCCTTCTTAGAATAAGTAAGTGATAATTGTTATCACATATTTTCGCTGGAGCCAAACTGATCGATGTGTTACTTCAAACTGCAGTATGTGATTTATCTGTAAATGACTCAATTTTTCGACAAATTTCAGTGTTGTCAAAGTGCTGATGGATTAACAGTAGCAACTGGTCCCTACAGGTAGTCCCATATTCTTGTTCACGTTGTAATACAGCTTGGTCTCATTAACAGGAACTAACAAGCTATTTGTAATCTTCAGCAACATTTTCCGCGTGTTTGCTTCTGGTACTGGTAGCAGTGGTCTTCAGCTTCACATGCAAATGGTGTCCTAATAACATGTGGGTTGTCTCAAATGCTCCAAATTAGAATGATGCTTGATTTCTTTTGAATCTGAGATAACATGACATACCATCGCCCTAGTTTACTTTGTTGTACTCAAAAGATTTTGAGAAACCATCCATTCTCATTATGCTATGTTTTTCTTTATTATTTCTTCATCCATACATAACCTATGTCTTGTACAGGTATCCAACAGAGCGCACGTTACAGGCTTATCATGGTTTTAAGTCTATATTACTATGTTTCCTTTTTTCACACCAATTATCAACCTAATTGTACAAAGAGAGATAGATTAATGTTTCTTATGTATTTCTTCTTCTCTATTAGGGAAATAATCAGAATTAATTTTTTTCTTCAAATGGTTTCTTTTCTCTTAGTCTACTTATTCCGGTTAGTGTTTCTTCGTATATCTCTTACATCATTAGGTTTCAAATTAGATATGGTTAGGAAACCTGATATTTTACTTACTGATACTTAGTTCAACAGGTTTACCTAAATCATTTGGGTCTCATTTGAAGCTATTTCAACTCAAGAGTTCAGAGCTGGTGTTGCCTCTTTTCAGTCTGAATAAAATGAGTCAAGTGCTATGTCAGAGTGAGCATGATCCTTTCCACCAGCAAGGATCAACGGAAGGTAAGGTGAGAATTGGAACTGTCTGGAATCCCAAGTCTTGATACTGCTTCATTTAGGGCAGCTTGAGAAAGTTCAAGTCTCATGATGTTTAGTATGGTTGTACTCTACGTTATTTGTGGTAGACTGGAAAATCCAGATTGTAGCGCCCCATCAATTTCAAAGTTGAAAAACCAAGATTGGCTATGCCACTTACAGTAAAAAATTAAATGAGTTTTAATTAAGATATAGGGTGAGGTAAAGGGTAAAGATGGCAACGGGTACCCGAAACCCGAGTACCCGACGGGTTTTACCCGATATGAACGCGGGTATGGAAGGCATTTTATACCCGTGGGTACGTTATTGGGTGAAATCTTGTACCCATCGGGTATGACGGGTACGGGTGTGGAAGTATAGTACCCATACCCGCATACCCGCGGGTAAGAAAAACCCGCAAAAATAGCTGCCAGCCCAAGACATTTTAGCCCATATAAGCATGTAGCCTATGAATTTGGCCCATATAAGCATATTAATTTGCTGGAAGCCTGGACGGTGGTGTGCTATCTACTATTAATTTGCTGAAAGTCGTTATATTTAACTAAAATTTGTTATATTTTTGCATGTGATGGTTGTTATATTTTTGCATGTGAAGGTTGAAATCGGGTATATTGTCGGGTATGGAATACCCGTCGGGTAAGAATTACCCGTCGGGTGCGGGTATGGAATGAATTTCATACCCGTCTGCTTTCGCGGGTAACCCGATGGAATAGGTTTTGATCCAGCGGGTACGGGTATGGGTGGCCAGTACCCATCGGGTATGTACCCGTTGCCATCTTGAGTAAAGGGTGTGCTAAGCTGCCATACTCACCAAATCTCAGATTAAATTCTACTCGAATGATAATTCTATATGCTCTTCCTAAAATAATGGTGCGCAGTCCTGCGTTCTCAAGAAAAAAGAGCAAAGGGTGTGCTAATCTGCTATAGTCAGCAATACCAAGGCAGATACTCTTGCTCTGCACTTCATGTGGCTGTTTGTTTATCCTGTTTCAGATTTACAAACACAGCTATAAGTGTCCTTCTTTTTTGTCTCTGTACTGACCAATGTATTCAATCCTGCAGCTTTTGTTATCAGGGCCATTGGACCAGCGACCAGGTTGTGATATGAGTGTACAAATGTTGGAGTTGGGCTCCCAGTGAAAGGCTGTTGCTCCAAAGCTCTGCAGCTAAGTGGACATTTTCAAAAGGCACTCCGGTAAGCATGCTACTCAACATGTCACTGTTTTTTCCCACTTTTTTTTACAGCATCCTGTTCTTGGGTTTGGTCCTGCTAGATGATAGTCCAGTTGACTACCTATGTCATCCACCTTTTGTTCTGTGGGATGGAATAGATATATTCTTTATTTTAGGATGTTGCGTTGCTGTTACCATAATCTTGGACAATAGATAGGAGTATATGACTCATCTTTGGTTCCTCGTTTTCTGCAAAAAAAGATGCATATTTGAGTAATGAACGAAATTTGTTGGTAAAAAGTCTGCGCCCTATACGTTTTAGTTATTGCCAAACTATATCTTCAGCAGAGTAGTTTCCTTGCCTTTTCCCCTCTTACAGAGGTCCATGTTATATCTCCAGAATTATGAACTCGAATTACATTACATTCCTTCTCGAAAGATTCATAAAAAAGATGGATGCTGACTAAATGTTCTCATTTATTTTGTGCAGGATTATAATTGTGTCATGTAATTTTCGGCATCTACCAAGCACTGCTTCTCACTATACTGTTATTACTGCCTGTTCAGGTGAATTTGGGCTACCTTTCAGACCTCAGTTCAAGGTTTGTGCTCCTATTTCTACCAAGCACCCCTTCTCACTATACTGTTATTTTATTTTCGTTCCCTTGATTCAGAAATAACTATGGCTATAGAAAGCAACAGGTAATTTAGATCTGCATTATGATTCAGTGACCCTCAAAAATTGCTTGCGCTTGCACTGCATTTTGGTTTTTGCTGCCAGGTTTTCAGAGGAAAAAGGCTACATTTTTATCTAGTGGTAGCCAATGGAGTGGTAGAGCATTAGAGGTGACAGGAAAATATATTTTGCACAATGCTTCAAGTTGTTGCCTCTTCACCCTCTGATAGTGCTTAAGTGGGTCTCATTGATTACCTTATTCGTATCATACTGTTTAAATAGTTATTCACATGTTGACTTCTAAAGGTTTTATGCTACAAACTCAGTAGTATCAGGCTTCATGTAATGTGCACAGGAAACCCTGAGTTCTTACTGTATTAATAAATCAAACAGCTTACCCTGTGCTACTAGCTGTTTTCATCAGCCTATAACAAAGTAGCCATATAGATTATATACTTATGCTACTAACACTTTGCCTCATACTACAGATATGGAACTACAAAACCGGTTGGGCATTTTGCGACACCAACAAAATTGTCCTAGGTGCATACAACACTTTCAGAAGCCAACTTCCCCACCAGAGGCAATTGATTCACAAGCCTGTGACATTGTAGATCCAGCAGCTACCAACTCTGCTTATCGTGAAAACTATATTATACTTCTTCTAGGCAACGTACAATCCTAATATGACATTGTGGTAAGCGCGAAAACTGCTGATGTCCGGACATGCTGCGCTTTGTATGTATTTGTACAATTTTAACCTCTACATAGTCATGTACAATGTTATGCATCTTCTCGGCGATCCATTTGTTTGGTCCGCATTGACAATTAAAAATGTTGTGCTATATCCTTTTCTACCTGGTGCGCAAGTGCGCGCCCCTCGACCAGTGACAAGGAATTCGCTGTTGGACTGGCAGGCAGCTTAGGAGCCTTGCCTTGGGATGGATGGGTAGTCCACCCATATACTTCAACAAACTGTAACACTTGATTTGTTTTGTTCGTTACAGGATAATAATCATACAAAACCAGTGTACTGGCCATTTCTCTAATATAGCAGCAAGCCAAGCATCGTACCACCTCAAATGAGTCAGTGGTATACAAATTACACGATACAGTGTCAGTCAAGCAAACAGCTCCAAAGCCTTGTTTCTTGTTACTCAGCGCCATCCCCTGAATGCCTGCAATGGCACACCATACGTTCATCACATGGTAATCAAGGGGCGATTGATTAATCAATCGGTCCCTCCTACCTCCAAGATGTCGGCAGATTCCGGGATTTCCGGTCTAACTGGACACTTTCTAGAGCAGCCGATGCCCGCAGCACCTCTTCAGATATATCATCGGCATCGTATCTCCAGTTGTACTCATCTTTCCTTGTGTTGGAAGCTGAAGATCCCCCTCTGCGATCTGAAAGCAAACATACCAAGGGCACTTGTTTCAGAATTTGGAACAACACAGCTACATATCATCATAAACTGAAACGATTGCACAGCAGTGCACAAACCTGATGCCTGCAACGAAGAGATTGGCCTGGAAATTTCGAAGTAATATAAGTTAACACTCGCATATAAACATCTAATGCCAAAAACAAATAGCTAATTACAATGCGCAGCAGTATGGCATCATGCTTACCTCCCCATAGGAGGCAGGCTCCCAACTGATGCTGATGGTGGCCTCCTCATGCTCCGATGTTCAGCATTTACTGATGGATCAGACTCTGAACTCATCATCCTCCTGCCGCCCATCCTAGTTTGAGACAAATTCTGACCAAAGCAACATATTTAGATGACCAAAGCATGCTGTAGAAAACCAAAACTTTTAAGCTAGAGCATACTGACTATATTTGGAGGTCAATAATTAAAAACTTGTTATTAATAAAGTATAATATGCAAATCAACTTTACTTGCTCAAGGACAGTGAAAGCCAAGCTCGAAAAAAAAATCAAAATCAAATTTTGTGTGTGCAGTCAACTGTCATAGGCAGAAAGCAGAATAAATGCAGCTCATACCCCAAGCACCACAGACCGAATCAAAAGGAGACCTTGAGTACAGGAGTTGAGATCGAAAAATCACATGTAAGCAGATCTCAGTACAACATGGACTGTATATATAAATCCCATGCATGCTGTGTAAGACAACTGACCAAATTCAGAAGAGTATATCAATTTTATCCATTCTGGTTATTCTAAGCACCATTGTCCACATTCTCCAAATGTTTCAGCTTTCTAGAAAATTTACAAATAGTGACGATGTGTGTGGTCTTGATAAACCTATCTCCTTAAGCTTCCAGAATAACACCACCTACCTTTTGTTCTAAGGCAACACCTTCATGAGCGTTGTAGTTGTGGCAAACAATCCCTTTTTTTTTTTTTTTTTTGGGATAGTTTGATTGAGCAAGACACCAATAATATGAAGGAAGAAGGATTACTGCTACAACACAATATACTAACTTTCCTACATGCCAAACATAATGCAAAAGAGGATCTATAATAGTGTAACAAACAGCCCGCTATGGACATTTAGTTGCAGAGTTTTCATAAGGGTAACACCAGGCTATAGCAGGCTAAAATGAATGTGGGTATACATAGTGTAGTGCCTAAAACAGCTGATAGCCACAAATTCAGGGTCCACATATTATTCATTCCATAGTTCGACCAAACTGCTGCACAGCAGCGAGTGTTCACAAATAACCAGATAACATAGGACTCAAAACATAGGACTCTGCATCAGACAGGCAAACAAGAGACAGAAACAAGACCAGGACTCAGACCACAGAACATGAAGCACCCACAAGGCACCAGGACCATACTTGTGAACCCAGGGACGACATAGCCCAGTAGGACTCACTGGCCACCACGGAGACGGAGCACCAGGTGGAGGGTGGACTCCTTCTGGATGTTGTAGTCTGCCAAGGTACGGCCATCCTCCAGCTGCTTGCCAGCAAAAATCAGACGCTGCTGGTCCGGGGGGATGCCCTCCTTATCCTGGATCTTTGCCTTCACATTATCAATGGTGTCAGAAGACTCCACCTCCAGGGTGATGGTCTTGCCGGTGAGGGTCTTGACGAAGATCTGCATACCACCGCGCAGGCGGAGCACCAAGTGAAGGGTTGACTCCTTCTGGATGTTGTAATCAGCAAGGGTACGACCATCCTCCAGCTGTTTGCCAGCGAAAATGAGACGCTGCTGGTCCGGGGGGATGCCCTCCTTGTCTTGAATCTTGGCCTTCACATTGTCAATAGTGTCAGATGACTCAACCTCCAGAGTGATTGTCTTGCCAGTGAGGGTCTTCACGAAGATTTGCATACCACCCCTCAGCCTTAGCACAAGGTGAAGGGTTGATTCCTTCTGGATATTGTAGTCAGCCAGGGTGCGGCCATCCTCCAGCTGCTTACCAGCAAAGATCAGACGCTGCTGGTCTGGAGGGATGCCCTCCTTGTCCTGGATCTTCGCCTTCACATTGTCGATGGTGTCAGAAGACTCCACCTCCAGAGTGATGGTCTTGCCAGTGAGAGTCTTCACAAAGATCTGCATACCACCCCTGAGCCTGAGCACAAGGTGAAGGGTGGATTCCTTCTGTATGTTGTAGTCAGCAAGGGTGCGACCATCCTCAAGCTGCTTCCCGGCGAAGATGAGACGCTGCTGGTCCGGAGGGATGCCCTCCTTGTCCTGGATCTTGGCCTTCACGTTGTCGATCGTGTCAGAAGACTCGACCTCAAGCGTGATGGTCTTGCCAGTGAGGGTCTTGACGAAGATCTGCATGCCTCCCCTGAGCCTGAGCACCAGATGGAGGGTTGACTCCTTCTGGATGTTGTAGTCAGCAAGGGTGCGTCCGTCCTCAAGCTGCTTGCCAGCAAAGATGAGCCTCTGCTGGTCCGGAGGAATGCCTTCCTTGTCCTGGATCTTAGCCTTGACGTTGTCAATGGTATCCGACGACTCAACCTCGAGGGTGATGGTCTTGCCGGTGAGGGTCTTAACGAAGATCTGCATCTGCAAAAGTTAATGAACAGGAGCCGGGTAAGCATTAACAGTACTGCTAAGAACACAAAATTACTACATGGAGACCAATTAAATGTGAACAGAGAAGTATCAATGAACAATCCCATGAATATTACAACTCCACACAATGTTGTATAAATTTGAAGCAAATCATCTTAGCGACTATCAGAACTATATAATAATTATTAATAGCTTTAAAGTACCATAAAATGAATTTTATAAAAAATCTAACACATGATATACAGGGCTACGATGATTTAGCAAAAAAAAAGTGAAAGGATCCAATTGAGCAATAGTGCAGCTGTGTGCCAGTATCAACATAAGCGATGACATAGAATCCATAATGAAGCTATTTAATACTACTGCAACAATCAGCTATCATCACCAGGCATATAAACTGCTTGGCTGGAAGCCTCCCAGGCAACCAACCAGTCAAGCAGCAATCCTGCCCCCAGATACCCAAAATCATAGGACGCTGGGGATTCTATGTGTGCTAGTGTCTGGTTAGCAACCGGACACAAAATTGCATCATACCTATGAGCATATAAGCCACTAATCTAGATGAAACTATATGAAGAACAACCAGCAATCAGGAAGCATCGTCTGAACTGGATCTAGATGAATCAATTCAACACTATAAACGAAATCACATAACCCAATCGTGATCTAACAATAAAACGCAGGTACAGCAGCAAGATGACACGCATGCCAACATCGGCCCAACCCTAACAGCGAGGGAACCAAACCTGTAGAACCCTATCATATCTGCCCGTATCTGCCCGTGCTCGAATAACATGCAAAATCGAGAGCACATAACACCAATAACCTTAAATCTGTACCTCTACCCGCAAATCAATGTCAAAAGCCTCAACACCACCCGCGGATCAACGCCTCTCCCGCAAATCGACTACAGATTGCAGACCGCGAGCAGTAATAAAAGCCTACTGACCTATCCAGACCCTAATCAAGCAGATCCACGGCACACACGAACAGGAAACTCATGAGAGGGATCAAGAACTGCCATACCTTGAGGATCGGAAGAGGCGAATTCGCTTGAGAATTTCTTCGGGAGGATTAGATGGATGAGGATTGAGGAAGCGACCGGCGGGGCTTGGTGCCAATGCCAATTTATACACGGGGAGGGGGCGGAGACGGCCAGACCCAAACGGGAGGGTCCCGTGAGGCAGTGGGCCCCGCAGCGGGAGAGGCGGTTGCGTCGCGGTGTCGTGGAGTTCGTGTCCACCGCACAATTTCCTCCGGAAAGGGAAAAAAAAAAAAGGCAGAGATAAACGCCGTGATGGTCACGCCGTTTGCTGAAAGGGGTTGGTGGCCGTTAAGGGGAGATGTCGACATGAACGCCGTTATAGTGATGTCCAAACTTCCATCAATCAATGCCCGACCTGATATTTTCAAAGAGTGATCCACGTATTTTCATATCTACATGTATTCTACTTTTTTTTTTCAAGCTAACAAACTTGTTAGGCCGTATTAGACCTGCCGACCTGGCCTAAGTATTATATTCATTTTTAGAATAAGGATCTCAATCGACTTTTATAGAAAACATCATGTAATATAAGAGATTCAATATTTTTTGCTCCATTAGTTTTAAATTATAAGATGTCTTGAATTTTCTATATTCATAACTTTTACTGCCAATCTAGATAGATGTTATGTCTAGATATGTGATTAAAGTAACCAATCTAGAAATGTTAAAACATTTTATGATAAGGATGAAGTGAAAAAATAAGGAGCTAACTTTAGCCCATCATACTCCTTATTTAATTAGCGAGGAGTACTCCTCACTAATTAAATGAAGGAAGTAGTTCGGTTGTTATTTTCCTTATTTAATGCTTGTTTGGACCCATGCTAAGTATAAAAGGATCTTAATTGTTTTTTAAAAAAAATATAAAAGAGGGTTAATGATCTAGATTACCCTATATTTTAATACAAATTTGTACTCTAAAATATTTGAACAAGTAGGACCAAGAAAGTAAAATACAAGGAATCCAAATTTGTCCGAATCAAACTATATACAAAAATTTTATCAAATTTTCTAGCGGAGTACGTTATGTACGTAACTTGGCTTTTAATTACAGGCTTGGTTCTGTTTGCAAAACATGTGTTACTGTAGCACTTTCGTTTGTATGTGCCAATAAGTAGCCTCAAAAGATTCGTCTCGTAAATTAAAGACAAACTGTGTAGGTAGTTAATTTTTTTTATCTATATTTACTACTTCATGCATGCGGTCAAAAATTGATGTGATGCAAAGAGGGTGAGAAAATCCATAAAGCTCCTTTGTTCCTGGTGATTGTAACTGTAGATGAACAGTTCTCGGTACCAAATGCTCTCACATATTCCTGTAGCGCTACAGTTCTCATACCCAGACCGTCCAGCCCGCTCCTACGCAGCACCGATTGCCTCCACGTACGCAATCTCTAGCACTATCCAGAACCACCACGCCCTTGCCTCCGTTCCTTGCCCACCGATGAAGAGGGAAGACAAAAAAAACTCGACACTACAGCGCCGCTTCCTCCGCCGCAGTAGCGTCCTCATCCCCCGCGCCAATCGCTGCTTCGTCGGCGACGTCGTCCTCCGCAACCGCGACGACCGGCGCTCCTCGCCCCTGCACCGGCGCGACTACGTCATCCACTGCCCCGGCCACGACCACGCCCCCGTTTCCTCCACCGCCATCCTGTCATCCCCGCACTACCAGCATGTGAGGGCGCCATATATGGCCGCGCGCCGCCTCGCAGCTGCAGTCGCCGCTCACGCCGCCGCGGAAGGAGTAAAGGACGGAGGTAGGCACGCAACGACCGACGGGTCTGTGGAGGCGCAGGCGGTGAAGCAGTCCGGTCTACCGGGCAGCACGGCGCGATGGAGGCCGCCCGACCGCCGGGTCGCGCGAGCGCCGGCGCTTGGTCGCCAGGGCGCGGGGGATTCGTGTGTGCGGGTGTAGGAGATATCCGTATGTGTGCAACGGTTGAACGAAGAAGATAAGGCTCTGTGCTTCCGTGTGGTCAATGAAGAAAGACATAAGCTGCTGCTTGCATGTGGGGACAGGGCAGAAAAAAAAATAATACTACTTAGCTTGCATGAAACAAAAAAAAATACTACTTAGCTACTTTCCACGATGGATACTTAGCTACTTTCCACGATGGATGAAACCCTGCCCGCATGCAGCGCGGGATTAGCGGCTAGTTTAAATTTGGAAGAGAATATAACAAGGCCACAGTGGTTTTGTCTTACGCCCTTTCAAATGGGCACAACCCAATAGGGGCCGAAGCCCCTATGCAGCCCATGTAGCCCAAGGTAAACGTCACCTCGGCGCATCAGCGACGGCGAGTCTGGGACAACTATCTTTCCCGTTCAAGCAGCAGCTCACGACTCATGACCATGGTCTCATGGCCGAGATCCGCACGCTGCGCTGGCATGGCTTCATGAACCACAACAACATTCCAGACCGTCAATGGCATCGTCAGTAGCGGCGCTTGATGGCTGATGGCATCCATGATCAGATGGTCTGGTCTGTCTGTTTGATTTGCGATTCTGGATTAAGATCTCTCTCGACTCGCATCGCATTATTTCTTCTACTCCCTTCATTCCAATTTGTAAGGGCAGTCCCAACGGCATTAAATGACCGTTTCAATCTGCATTTATTGGTCAGCCAGCGCGGCTAAAAATCCGACGTGGCACCATAACCAATGAAGAAAGAGAAGAATTTTTTGAAGAAACGGTTTCGTACAGGCGAAACCGAGTCTACGCTCGCAACGATGCAGGTAGAAATTACGAAAACGCCGATGGGGAG
>JAKNSH010470892.1:0-12098 GCA_027790015.1 Cymbopogon flexuosus
ATATCTATCTATCCTTTGTTATCTTAGAACTCAAGTAATAGAGAAGTATCTAGGAACCTTGACCTCTCCCGTTGTCCTCTCACTATAGCTAGCTACTCATTTATCATAGAATTCTCCTGTGTGACATTGTTTATAATTCATATCAATTATCTTTTACCCCTGCTTTAGTCTAGTTGGTTTATTAAGTTAGTAGATACATGATAGTGATTTATTAGATTCTTAACTCATGCTTCCTAGTGATAAAATATAAATAACGATACCTAGAATACTTCCGGTTAAAATGCTACAATGATATTCTGTGCGCTTGCAGAATTGTTCGTATTCTATTTGCACTTAATAAATACCAACACCACGCAAAAAATGCCTGTGTTGGCAACTCTTAGCATCGCTACTAGAATTGTATCTCTAGCAACAGTGTAAGTAGTGCCATGGTGATAGATCGTAACCTTTTAGAGATAACATCCACAAGCGTACGGATCTATCGTTATAGCATTTCACCCGTAAGTATTTCCGGGTATCGTTATTTATATTTTTCCGTAGGAAGGTGGGGGTACAAATACCTCTAGCATAAATATGTTATGACTTCATATGGCCCATAGCTATGTAGGGGTAAAACAATATGGTTTGTACATAGTGGATACACATGGAGCAACCTCAAGGATAAAAGGTAAAGAATAAAATAATAGTCCTAAGTGGAGCAGGTACATCTTATACATTTGCATAGACAAGCAGTGTCATATGATAAACAGGTTAAGATACAAGTCAAGGTCAAGAGCAACAGGGAGATCCCGACAGTTGATCTGTCAGCCGACGGGGACATTTACATGAATCTTACACGACATATGAACGTGGGGGATTACGAAGGACGGACAGGACTAGGTCACTTCCTACCGCCTACCCCTCAACTGTGGCATGTCGTCATATCCGAAGGCTCCCTCGCATCCAGACACCACGCCCGCATATTAAGGAACTACCTATATCCCTCAGGACTCCCACCCTACGGATGAACGAGGTAGGATATAGGCAAACCGAAGGAACGACGAACCGTTACTATATTCCTATGATATTATCTAAGTTTGTGAATCATATGAACAGTGAAGAACATGTATGAGTATGATGAACTACTCTCATATAGACTATGGTCTAGTTTATATTCATCGAATATATCATGCTCAAAACTATATTCTAGTTCATATGCAAAAATATAAATAAGATAAAAACGACTTGAATAAAAAAGAACTCTTCATAGTATATTACCAAGAGAGTAGCTCTTCTTCCTAGGAGACAAGCCCTTCAAGTAGCTCAACCTTGCTCCAAACTATTCTAACTAGCTAAGAATAAAGAACAAGTAGATAGAGTGAGGTGGAGTGCTCCCAATGAGTGTTAGAGTGAGGTGGAGTGCTCCCAATGAGTGTGTGTGTGGGGGGGGGTGCTCCTCTCCTCTTATAGCAGGTGGAAGGCGGTTCGGGGGCATTCTGGAAAAAAATCAAAAGCGCACCGCCCTCCTCAGCATTGAAGTTGCTGACACGCGCTGGCTGGGGCCGAACCGCCTTAGTGGTGGGCCAGCCGGCCCAAGTGCGCCGGTCGGCCCACTCTAGGGCCGTTTGCGCCCAGCTTTGGCTGGTGTGCTTGTCTTCAGGCCTGGACTGCTGTGGTGTGGTGGATTTGGCCCGATGATGTTCCGGTTGGGCTATCTTCTCTTGGATTGGCAAATACATCTTCCAAAAAAGCGCCTTTTTATTGTAGGTTTTCCCTGTATTTGTTGCATTTCCTGCATAGTGATAAATCTTCCAGTACAAGTGGAATTCTGTTAGTAGTAAAGGTATATGTGTGTAAAAATATATAATTCGTCCCCTTTTGCTCAATGTTGGTGGTATAAATTCGTTGTTAACGACCATCAACATGCCTCTATGTCCTGTCGTGGGGCCGATGCGCTACCTGCTCTTGTAGTCAGTTTGCAAAGGAGAAGATTACAAATAGGGGTCGAGAGAGCTAGAAAAAGAGCTTAAGTCAGTGTTGGTGATGTGTCAGCGCAAGTGTTCGAGAACTGTAGGTGTTCTCCTCTGCCTCAAAAGATCCCAAGGCTCCCCTTTTATAGCCTCAAGGCGAGCCTTGAGGTACAAGTTTGAAGTTAGAGAAATTGGTGCTTTTCCGTGGCAGTGAAGCTTCCTTCGCGCGGCGCCCTCACCGGCTTGGGTGCCACAACTCTGAGTCCTTTCCCACGTCATCGTGTCGGATACTTCTTAGCAACGACAGTGAGCTACGCACCTGGTCGCAGCGTGTCGTCTCGTCATGTTGTGCAACGTGGCTTGCGATGCCCTCCTTTGTTTCTTGATTAGGCATCGTAATAAGCACCGAGGTATGGCGCTGCCAAACGACGCTATAGCTGGTGTGGACTGACATCTCCCAGATTTCTCGAGGATGCCCTTAGGACAGGCCATATTACATGGGATATGCCAAGGCTCCTATTCCATCTCGCCCGCCCCTGTCTTGCTGAGGACACACATTTTACGACGCCCCCTATCTTGTTGAGGACACGCATTTTACGACACATCGTCTTTAGGTTTGGGCGAGACGAAACCTTTCCATCATTGTCGGGCATGGTAGATCGCTCCTACGACCTCTGGGAATTTAGATTTCTTATTCACAGGGGTCAGGCGGACCTTGGACCCTTTTCCTTACGTGTCGGGAACTGGGCTTTCTGCTATTCTTGCACCTAGTGGGTCGGTTATTGATATGTGGTACATTCATGGGGTATTTTCCACGGACTTAGGAATATTCGACACCCACACATCGCATCCATAATATATGTTAGTGCTGACAATAAATAAATATCCTATTAAACATGTATTAAATTTAAATACACCTTGGTATATTTTCCTTCCATTACAAATGGATAATTATTTAGAATAAATATATCATAACTTCATAATAAATATATCATAACTTCATTTTTTTACGCCACCCATGTGTTTCTATAACTTAATGTCGACCTCTATTCCACCTTTTCTTTCTCTCTAGCATCTTTATATCTTGAACCCATATTTCTTTGTATTATCTTCCCCACCCCTTCTTATGTGAATCAGCACACCGTGACCCACATAGACACGAACAATAGCGGCAGATAAAAATTTTGCCACTTTATTATTAGGTATAGAAAATATTATATCAGATGGTGTAAATCATTCTACTCAAATCTTAATGCGCAAATAAACTGAAAAACAAGGGTTGTGCACAAAGGTTCTTAGGCAGGAAACGGAGATATAAAGTTGGTGAAGGCTTTAGGAAAACTAATGAAGAGGACATCCTTCTCGTACTCCTCGACCACCAACGCGTCTCCTAGGTGTACCTCTAGCATGTTCTCGATCATCGCCGAACCTATATGCATGCAACATATGCAAGGATGATTTAACACGTCTACAAACAAAGTACAACATAAAATGATTAATTACATCTACGAATAGAACACATTTTTATGAAGCTAACAAAATTGATTTGGTATTTTTTTATTTTTCTATAATTCTTTTGTTAATTTTTGCAACATCGTTGTCCGTAGAAAAAGAGAAAAGAAAAAGGTAAAATGCTTGCATGGGCTTGGTTCAGCCCCCAATGAAGTCGGCCTAACTATAAGAATTCAACTACCCGTTATGAGAGGCCAATCTAGATCTAAAGATTTTGCATTACCCCGATCTATTTTAAAACTATTAAGACCTCCCACTTTTTCTTTCTCTCTAGCGTCTTTATATCTTGAACCCATATTTCTTTCTATTATCTTCCCCACCCATTCGAACGTGTTCAGCACACCGTGACCCACATAGACGCTAACAACATGGGGCGGAAGAAAAACACGGGTGGACAGAAAATTTTCCACTTTATTATTATATAGATATAGATATAGATAGAAAATACTACAAGAAATGGTGTAAATCTTTCTACTCAAAACTTAATGTGCAAACAAAATGAAAACAAGGGTTGTGCATAGAGGCTCTTAGGCGGAAACCAGAGATGGAAGGTTGGTGAAGGCTTTTAGGAAAACTAAAGTGGCAGACATCCTCCACGTACTCTAGGTTTGCCTCTAGAACCTTCTCGGTCATTGCTAAACGACAAACGACGAAGATATAATACTAAATTGTCATCAATTATAAATTAAATACATAATAAAAGAATTGAGCCCAGAATTGGTTCAAGTCCAATGAAACAAAGACTACGAAGAGTAACAAACTCGTGTGCCACACCCTATTGCTCATCCGGGACATGTGTTGGCTGGCATTGCTTATTTTTCTAGTAATTGGCTAAAAACCAAAACGCACCTATTAGCAGCCCAAGCCCAGCCAACACGCCCACAATTTTTGTATGAGCGGCAAGCGGCGAAGATAATGCTAAATCGCCAGCAATTACAAACTAAGTACATAATAAAGCGATTGAGCCTAGAATTGATACGACTACCAAGAGTAGCTGACTTGCGCACCACACCGCGGGCTTGTGCTGCCACACCCTATTGCCCATCCGGGACATGTGTTGGCTGGCATTGCTTATTTTTTCTAGTAATTGGTTAAAAACCAAAACATACCTATTAGCAGCCCAAGCCCAGCCAACACGCCCACAGTTTTTGTATGAACGACAAGCGGCGAAGATAATGCAAAATCGTCAGCAACTACAAACTAAGTACATAATAAAGGGATTGAGCCTATAATTGATATGACTACCAAGAGTAGCTAACTTGTGCACCACACTGTGTTGCTCGTGCCGCCACACCCTGCTCATCTGAGGCATGTGTCGGCTGGCATTGCTTATTTTTCTAGTAATTGGCTAAGAACCAAAACACACCTATTAGCGGCCTAAGCCCAGCCAACACGCCCACAGTTTTTGTATGAACGGCAAGCGACGAAGATAATGCTAAATCGTCAGCAATTACAAACTAAGTACATAATAAAAGGATTGATCTTAGAATTGATACGACTATCAAGAATAGCTAACTTGCGCACCACACCGTGTTATTCGTGCCACACCCTGTTGCTCATCCGAAACATGTGTTGACTGGTATTGCTTATTTTTCTAGCACTTGGCTCAAAACCAAAACACACCTATGGTTTACCTGGCGTTTCTGTTTCAATACCGGCGGCCCAAACCCAGCCCGGTCCATTTTGCCACCGGTCTACCGCGCCGCGAGACCACCACACCACCAATTTCTGCGTCTCTCCCCCCTGTCACCGTTCTCTCTTCTCTTCCTCCCTTCTCTCCTTTGTCTTTAAAGCCCGAAGCACCCCCTCTCCAGCCCCGTCTCCGCCTCCTCTCTCCCTCTCTACACTCCAACCCACCACCGCCCCGCGGCCGCTCCTCGGCCTCGCCGTACTCTCCACTCGCCCTACCCTGCGGCGCGCTGCTCCGTGCTCTTCCCTCCCGCAAACCGTCGGTGAATCCCGCCGCTCCTACCGTCCGTTTCAGATTCTCTCTCGCTACCGGCCGGGGGCGTCTGTTCTTGCGTCCGAGAGGCCGGAGGGCTCCTCGTGGCCGGAGCCCGGGGGAGGAGCCGCCTGCGCGGCGTGCATGGAGGCTAAGGTTTGCCCGTCTCTCCTCTTCCCTCTAATCTCGCCTTCGTTCGTGCTCTCGCTCGGGGGGCGCCGCGCTGCTCTCGTTTGGTGGCGCGTCCCGCGGTTCCTCGTTTTGCGATGGGGTTGTTGCCTTGGGGCGCGCTCCTGGGCTCGGCCATGGGGATTTCGTCCGTGATCACGCGCTCCCGGCGTGCTTCTCTAGGCTCGTATCCGTGCTTCTCGTGCCCCGTGGGCGCCCGTTCTTGGGTGCTGTGGCTCGGGCGTCGATTTGGTCGGTCGTGTTTCTTGGCCGCGAGCCCGTGCTCGGTTTCTCCTTTCGGTTACTGGTGGTCGGTTGCTTGGTTTCCACGGTGTCTGCAGGATTCGCAGTCGTGGGTAGGATTGTGGTGGTGCCTGGCCTGAGATAGATTCGCAGGATGCAATTCGTGGTTTGATCGGTGCCTGTGGAATTACTTGGTTTGCTTGATCTAGTGGCTCTGGCTGTTGTCGTGTAGGCTCACGGTGACGGTGAGGAGCTCGACAGCATTTTGGTCGATAGGTTCTGTTCATTATGGTGCAGTGCTTGATAGTTTGGTGCTGTTAAATAATTTTGCACTGATTGTGGTCTGTGGAGTGATTGAATCCTCCAAGTCGTTTTTCTGTTTCTTTGGCAGCACACTTTGTATTTGAGACCTATGTTTGTTGATGGCCCCTCGTTGATGAATCTTATACACGATAGGCATTGACTTCATTTGCTGCCTGCAAGAGCTAGCGTGCCTGTATTTCCATGTTATGCAAATTTTCTGTTGGAGCCAATAGTATATCATTTTGATGACCCTAGAGTTGCTGTGGTATTGTTTCCTCTACTACAGTTTCTTGCATGGCATGAAACCTTATTGCATTCTGCTGTAAGATTGCAACTAATAGCCAGGAAAGTCAAATCATTTTCTGAAAACATTTCCACCCTTAATCTTATGTTCCAGATATTATGCTAGGTTTTAATTGTTAGAGAGACTTGATCATGATACTGCTAGGTATAGCAACATCTATATCTGTATTTCATTTATGCTCACTTTCACTGCAAGGGTAGTAAACTACAACTGTGGTTTCCTTGTTGTTGCAGATAACTTATTTCAAATGCTACAGCCATTATGCATAGTAGGGATGCATGCTAAGTCACAAGAATTCTGTAAAAGGAAGAAAATGTCCATATGCATGTTCCTAGCTTACCTGAAATACATAACACACTTCATTATTTGTAATGATGATACACATGTTCTTGTATTGTTGACTATTGCAATGGCTCTTTACAACTGAGCTTTTCTTTTGTTCTAATTGTGATAGATGGAGCCGGAATCACTCGATTTGGAAGACAATGGAGACCACCAACCTTCATCAGAAGCTTCTCAAGATGTGATGTATGATGACTCACCTGTATGTCCATGCATTGGAAGTGAGCACCAGGCAGAAATCCCCAATCTGGCTACAGAGGATGAGCGCCGTGAGCTCATGGCCAATTCACATAATGATTCCATATTGCATGGCTATGGTTACCCTGTTGTGGTTGGGTTAGCTTTACCAATTACGTGGGCATCACCAAGCGAAGTCAATAAGACAGAAGAGGTACTACAAATGCAAAAATGTTCAGAATCTGGAATAAAAGGCAGTACTGGAGATGTGCAAAGTCAGGCGACCTCAACTTGTGTAACCAGCAATGACACTGGCAGATGTGATCCAACATTTCAGGACCCACATACAGTAGTGCCTGTAGTTCAAATTAAATCTGACGGTAATCAAGCATATGATCAAAAAATGGTCCCTTGCCCCACTCAAGAAGGACATAATGTCACCAATAATTCAATGATGCAGCAGAGAGAAACCAAACAATTAAATCCTCTGCCTTATCCACCCATTGCTCTTTGGAGTGATCTTGAAGCAGAGGTATTTCTCCTTGGGCTCTACATTTTTGGCAAGAATCTCAACCTGCTGAGCAGGTTTCTGGGTACAAAGACTGTTGGTGATGTGCTTGCATACTACTATGGGAAGTTCTACAGAAGTGATGCATACAAAAGATGGTCGGACTGTAGAAAGGCAAAAACTAAGAAGTGCATTCTTGGGGAACGCATTTTCCAAGGATGGCGACAGCAGGAGCTAATATCACGTCTGAAATTTAAAATCCCTCAAGAAGCTCATAATTCGTTGATTGAGGTATGTTGCATTGGCACTGGTAGAAAAAAAATGATTCTTTTGCCATCCCATTGTTGTTCGCTGATTAATTTGACTTGGTTGAATATGAAATTATTCTCATGATATTTCAAATTTAATTTTCTTTTTTTTTTTGCTTTAGAGGTTTCAAATAGAGGGTGGAAGCAGCATTTTCGTTTGCTTTAATTTCCTAGTCTTCGATCTAAGACGGTGGCTTGTTGCATTGTGTTATACTCTTTTGTAATAATGGGCTGTGTACACCATTTGGTGTAGAGGCCGGATATTTTTATCCATTATCTAAAAAAAAATTTAATTTTCTTTTTAGTTTCTCTTGTTACATGACATCCTAAATATTTCTATTGTTCTATAAAGCAAACACATATTTCTCATAGTAACCCTTTTTACATTTGATTTGCACCACTTATGTTTCTTCAATTTCCAGTCCTTTCCCCCCTTGTTTTTGCCTGTCCTTGCCTGTCGTGGTGAGGTGAACAGAGCAGATAATCCAAACTTATATGAAGGGTTATCAAAGCATATTTGATTGGCCTGGTCCTCAATGGCCCTCCCCCCCCTGCTCAAATACATCCATAGCAAACTTTAATTCCTTCAGATCAAATATTAAATATGCTTTCAAGGACTTGTGCGTTTATGAATTATGATTATAAACATCAAACTGGAAAGACGAAGCGGTTGTAGGTGTGCATTTGGCCATTGTGATTCTCTGTTTTGAATTTTTGATATCATTTTTGTGAAGAAGTGTTCATGACTTGCCATTTCTTTTTTTTTTTTTTAAAGAAAGGTTTCCCTCTGCTTTTAAGAAAGCAATACGGTACATACTGGGGATGCCAGTTTTACAGCAAAGCGAAGAAACAAAACAAGAACACCAAGCTAACAAAGACAACTAAAGTTCATGAACGTCCGAAGCCTCCGTGTAACTTGGCTGAAAATCCCGCATCCACCGCATGACTTCATCCTTCATAGCACAGACGCGTAACTTGCCATTTCTTGAACTGTTGCACCAATGTAACTGTACAACGAAGTTGTGATTATCCGAGCACAATTAATGTGTCTAGTTTAGTTGCACAGAAGAATCACTAACTTGCACACATCAGACATTTTCGACATTATTGAAGGATGCTGATCTTTGTTATACATTGCCATATGATTTGTTTTGTTTTCACGCAGGTTTTCAAATCTTTCAATGATAGCCAAACATCTTTAAATGAATTTGTCCTCAGTCTGAAATCCATTGTTGGAAAAGAAACTTTGGTGGAGGCGGTTGGGGTTGGTAAAGGGAAGCACGATTTGACTGGATTCATTGCAGACCAATCTAAACCCAATCATGCTCTCCCTGTTCACAGTGACTTGCCTACAGGCAAAGACTGTTCTTCACTTGCTTCAGAAGATATAATCAAGTTCTTAAATGGTGATTTCAGAAGAAGCAAGACTAGATCAAATGATATTTTCTGGGAAGCTGTATGGCCCCGTTTGCTTGCAAAAGGGTGGCACTCAGAGCAGCCAAAGGATGTTAGCACAACTAAGAATTGCCTTGTATTTCTTGTGCCGGGTATAAAGAAGTTCTCGAGAAGTAAACTCACTAAAGGTACTCATTATTTTGATTCTGTCAGTGATGTCCTTAAAAGAGTGGCAGCAGATCCTGTTCTTCTTGAGTTGGAGGTTGATGTGTTAAACAATGGTTTAACTGCTGAGAAAAATGGCAGTATCACAGATGTGAAATTGAACCTGGATAGTCCGTCGGATGGATATCAGGGGCTTCCTAAGTTCACAATAATTGATACTAGCTTAGTCGAAGGGGAAGAGCCATTCAATGTACGGGAACTGAGGAACTTACCTGCAGATGCAAATGTTAGTCTTCTCCTTTCACAAGATTTGTCTAATATGGTGAGTTACAGCTCCTCTGAAGAGGAAGGTGCCAATGATAGATTATCAGATGACCAGGAAGATTGTGGGCGAGTTAATGCTGAGGTCAAGGAAACAGCTGGTTCACTGCAAAACATGGTGACTGCTAATGGCCACTCTTCTAATGGCAATGATGAAAAAATTGATCTGACAGGCATCTATGGGAACCAAAAAAAACTTGAAAGGCGCAAGTATTTGTCCCCAGTGTCAAAGCGCAGAAGATTAAATAGCTGCAGTAATGAACAGACCAGCCGGCGCAGTTTTTCTTTCTCAAAAGGTGGCGGTTTGGAGAAAGAGAAAAGCAAGCCACCATTGACTTCATCCAAACTAGCTGCTGTTGAAGCTGGCAACACTTTTCAGAGTACAACAATGGCAAGCTGTTCTACAAAGGAGAAGCCATCTGAGCAGAAAGCAGATGCATTGAACTCTCTTACCGATGATGGGCAAAATGATAGAGTGGTTATGGAGAACTTAATTAACAAGTCATTAGAAGGTAAGGTTGATGCTGTGGCTGAAGTTCACTCAAAGATCACTGCCGATAAGCCAAAATTTGTCAAAGAAAGAGCTGAGGTTATTGGTCCAATTGACTTGAATAAACAGGAAACGCTACATGATGATAAGGCAAGCCGAAGCATTGACACCACATCATTGGAAAATCTTGGTAGCGTGAAGGTTGATGAAGCTCCCTCCAGTTCAGACAAGAACATGGCCTGTGATCCTTCAGGGGCAGCAAGAAGTCCTGTTAGTGAGGTACCTAATCCTGCTTTACAGGTGAATGCTCGCAGGCATGGAACCAGAAACAGGCCTCCCACCGCCAAAGCTTTAGAAGCTGTTGCGTTTGGACTTCTGGGAAGTGGAAAGCGTAAGGGTGACCTGAAGAACAGAGCCACAAGCCGGCCTTCACAGCGACCTCGCAAAGCTGCCAAGGACTCGGTTCCTGTGTCTTCTAGCGGTGAAGCACAGCAATGAGCAGATTTCTATGCGTTGATGGACATCAAGCAACTACATGAGGCTTGGAGCTGAGCTGTCCAAAGCTGGTGACTACCTTACCATTTTCTAATGCCTACCATTCAGGAGGTCCTGAAGGCCCTGAAGGTGACGATGGTTTTACAGGGTGCATGGTACCCTTCGCCCTAGGAACCCATCCTTAGTTTTTTTAGTCAAAATAGAGTCTTGTGCCTGTCAAGGCATGCAAAACCAACTTGTACTAGAGAGAGGGAGGGAAATCGCCATATTGGCGAATTAAGTTATGCGATTACCAGGATTAATGTTTTGGTACATTTCCATGGGTGCATTCATCTATGAGCTTCTTTTGCAGGGAAAGAGGGCATTCGTCGGCTTCATAAACCACAACTAACATTGATGTCGTGTCAGCACATCTTGTGAAGCGGTCTTGCATTGTTAAAATGCATCGGTAGGGGAGCGTTCCGCTCAGCATGGCTTGCTTCTTGATCCCATGCATTCCTTTTTCCTGGTGAAGGAAAAGAGCCTCTAACAAGTCCGTGCGTTGGCATAGCTACTAGAGGTGCTTGCACGTTTAAACAAATGCATATCGAAATTGGATTTCTTACTTCCATGATTCCTCCATGGTTTTTCGCTTTGCTTGCATATAATGGCTGAGCATGGGGCTGATGATTTACTGCCTGGCAACCAGATGATTTGCTCCTTAATACATGGAAAACCTCGTCTATCAATAACTCACCCTTATTCATTGAGTTGGGCTAGTTATTAAGAGAGGTTTTTTTTTTTTAATATGGTCCAAGACAGCAAACTGTGGAGAAGGGTCATACCGCTTTGGAAAGGTAGCAGACCAAAATAGGGGTCCAGCAACACCGCGGCCTGCATCCGGTGCATATAGGCCATAGATTAGAACCAAAGGAGAGGGACGACTCCGGTAGAAAGGGGACGATTTCCTAGAGAACTAGAGAAGACCGGCTAGAGAAGGGTGGTTTCTTACTCACTGAGGAAGAACACCAACGAATACTAGGATAGCACCGAGTGATCTCGTACCAATCTCTCTCGATTTAACCTCTCTCGATTGGATATTTTTTAACACGGAGAAGATCACTATATTTCTGGACGTAGGGCTTATAAGCCCGAACTAGGATAAATCGCTATGTCCTCTGTGTTCCGAGTGTCTGAGCCACGAAGACACACACATGACACATCGACTTTCAGTGGACAACCATGATGCTCGCTGCAGTTACGAACCCGAGCCAGCAATCTCCTCGACGCGCATTTTCTAAAAAGTACAACATGTTTTCGCAGCCGTCACCCTGAACTTTGAAAATTTGAAATTGAAGTTTCCAAGCGGTTTCCGATGAACATCAAGGGAACCTTCAGTGAGTTTTTGATTATAATATGTACTACACAAAATTGCCAGGTGAATGAACTTTGCTGTAAAAACTGGAGGTTGGATTCTCAAAGGTGGTTAGATTAAGG
>JAKNSH010471309.1:0-12100 GCA_027790015.1 Cymbopogon flexuosus
TTAATGGTTTCTAGATCACATCTTTTAATAAGATATATAAAAATGGTTCCTTGAACCAAACATTTTGGCCTTGAACCAAACATTTTGGAACGTGTGTTTTTGTACCAAGCTAGGTTCAATATGCTGAATGTGTACTGATCAAAACTTATGCATTGGTTGTTCAGCGCGGCACTTGCAAGAAAAGAGGACCAGGAGCAGCTCCAGTTGATCAAGGAAGAAGAGAGGCGCGAGCGCGCGATGAAGAAGAAAAGAGCAGCACAAAAGGAATAAAGCGGTTAGGGCAGAAACAGCCTTACCAAGTGTGACAGTAGGAGTTAGTTAGAAGCGGCCAGTTCTTGAAATCCTGTATTATACGGGGAAGCCAAAGTTTAGGTTATTGATATGGTAATCAATCACTGTAGTTTATTGACTTCATTGAGTTATAGTGTTTTTTTCTCACAACAAATCAGCACTAGACAAAATAAGCCAGCCAAAACGACCAAGCGAACTAAATCTTTAAAATAATTTGACTGAAATTCTCACCTATCATTCCGGAAGATGCGAACTGTTGTTTTTTCTGAGTCAGGCCTCCCTTTTGTGGACAACCAAAAGAGTCCACTTTTTTATGCTAACTCTTTATACACAGATCGTCTTTTCATTACTTGAAAAACTAAAATTCTGAATATTCAACAGAATCACTTTTTTTTACGTAAGCTAGTTAGCTGATGAACAAGATAAATTTACTATGTGCATGTCATTGTTATATGTTGTTGTTCGCCGAATGTCGTATATTTAATATTTTTATCAAATACGGTATGAAATCAGAGAGGAAAAATATTTATAAATGAATTGAAATACATCCATTTAGTATCCATATTCAAAATGGATTTGAATATGAATATCAATATAAGTATGGTGGATACGTATGTGAGTATTCACTCCGTTCCAAATTATAAGATGTTTGACTTTCTTTGACTCAAAATTTGATCACTCGTCTTATTCAAAATATTTATGCAAAAAATAGTCAAACTTAACTCATTGTTAAAGAACATACGTTAATAAAGCCACAACAAAAGATATAACATTTTGCATAATTTTTTTAAATATGACAAGCGGTCAAACTTTGGGGGTCAAACAAGTCAAACATCTTACAATTTAAAACGGAGGGAGCATGTCCCTCAGTTAAGATGTCAATATTACAAGTATTAGCGGATACATATGTCGCTTAATTCAGATATCTATTTTCATTTTTTTCCCACCAGTTCTATCCTCATAGAAGACGAGGACATTTTCCAATAGCAGCCCCTCAGGGTCACATAAAAAATGTCGGCTAAGAGTCTGTTTAGTTGAACCATAGATTTTTGGAGAAGCTGATAGTTGTGGGTGTGAAAAAAGCTGAAAGCACAGGTGCAAGTCTATCGCGTCCTCGAAGTGCCTTCACAAGTGATGCTTTTGTGCGGTTATCCTGCTTAATGTTCAGCTAACAGATCCCATCTACGATTTGGAAATATAAAGGGTTCCCAATGCAAAATTGCTTATTAACTTCTATTAATTCCTGAAAATGAACAAATCCATGACCTTCAAAAAAAAAATGAACAAATCCACCGCTATAAGTGCGGTAAAAAATTAGTGTTGAGCACGATTCTAGTCTATACCTATCTATAAAGAGCCAAAATTTCTGGATTTTCTTTGGTTTTTGCCATCAATCTTTTTTCTCCCGATGCCTCTCCTTCGTATTCCGTATTCGGTTCTGGTTCCAAATCCTAATAATAAAGATCTATTCTGTCCGCCAAATCCCCCCTGTGCGCAAAAGAAATCCGGATCGGGTTGCATGCCCAAGTAAAACCTTTGGTGACACCCCGAGGTTCGCAACATAACAGGATTGGTTTGCATGCCCACATGCAAATAGCTGGTGCAAATGTGCAATACTAAGTGAGAGCCGCATTGGTCTCAGGAAAAAAACAAGATCGGTCTAAAAAAAAAATCAAAGTGCCGCCTCCAGCTTAGTCTCAAGCCAGGTCTCACGCCAGCTCTCACGTAATTCTAAGCCCTCATCTCTTTCTCTATTATAAAAAAACGCTGGTCGAACACCAGCAAAGAAACATCAAGTTAAATATTCATATAATTTGTTTGAACACCAGCAAAAAAATAGATATCTACTTCTATTTTCATAGTCACAAGGATGGGACAAACCAAATTAACAATGGTATAATCAGCATATAACAGATAGATATTGTTAAGACCTCTTTCTATCTTCTTAATTAAAAAACAGGGGACCAAAGTGAATCCAATTTAATTACACAAGTCATCGATCTCAAAAAAACCTAAAATACAAAGAGGCAGAGCATGCAAAAAACTATGTTTGGACCAATTAGGTTTATGGTTCTTATCTTTTATGTCATCTTCACAAAACTTCAATTTTTTCTAACTAAAAAAACTTCAATTTGTTCCCTCAAAATAATTATAATAAATATATCATGTTCTGATATAGGCCCAATTTTATTAACGTAAGACATATATGCTTTATTCTTGGCAAAGGGTAACACTATCGATTAGTGTTTTCATTATTAAAAAAATTCTTATAAAAGGAATAGAGTTTTTTTTTCTTTCTTGCATTATGTTGTATATATGTTTGCTTTGCATGGTCATTGCGAGTAGAACAAGGTGAGAGGTGAAGTAGGCAATTACCAATAGGTCCTGAGACTTTTTTTATTGCATAAATCTCGAAGTGTTCTTTGTCCATACAAGTTCGAGTAATGTGTGTCTAGACATATCATAGAGCTTGGTTTTAAGATGAACAATAACCTGCAATTATTGAATAAATCCCAAGTTGGATGTCGTCCGGGTGATCAGACTATAGAATTATATACCTCCTTGGCAACGCACGGGCACTTTTGCTAGTAATGCTAAATTGCCAAAGCCAAATCCATATAATCCTCGACTATTCGGTTTGATAGGCTCAGGAGTCCTTGAAATTGTGACGGCTAACCTTTAAATCGAATATTTACATGGCCCCATTACGTCAGTTCCAATTGCATAGATGCCCCGTGCGCAGTCTCTACCTCTTTAACAAAATCATAATATGCAAGCAACCAAACTTTATCCGACCACCTTGATCTTAAAAAGTCAATTGCGATCGAAAGATGACAGGGGGAAAAAGAGAATAACGCACAAATCCAGTAAGCTTGCCTAGTTGAATTTTCTATATTGTTATTTATGAGTGAAAACTGCAGTCTAAAGAAATGACCATCGAAATAATGAACTGACGCTCCCAACAATGAAAATGACAACTACTGAACCCAGGATGATGATAGAATTGATTGTAAACATATGAGTTCAGAATCAAAATGGTGGCAGACTTGGGGGAAAGCGGACTTGCATCCACTGCTTTTCGTAGGTTGAGACATGGCTCCATCCCATCTCCTCAATCAACTGGATCTTCAAATCGTAAAGCTTTTTCTTTGGTTCAGATTCATTTTGAATCAAATCATTTAAAATCTGGCCATCATGAAAATAGCTACTATTAGCGCTGAGCTTAGATGAGCGGAAGGAAAAAAAAATAGTAGTACCACAAAAGTAACTGGCAAGCATCAGGTCAAACAATAACTAATAGATAGTCATCTATTATCATTAAACATAGTTGCTGACAAAATATAGTACTCTGCAATACTACATGTCTTCACTTGAACCAGCAACCACTCAGCAATAGAATAACTAATGACATGTAGGCAGAACAACCACTCTAACAGTTATCATGAAGATTACATAACTGCAAGTAAGCACTTGGTAGGCAGAGCATACCTTCAATGCTGTACCAGGTCTTCCACAGCGTTTTTCACGCAAAACAGTCAGAGTGCCATATTTTGCAGATTTGGCATCAACCCATTTAATCAATTCTTTGTAATTCTCCTCAAAAATATCTTTAGCAGATGCCTCAATTGACTCATTAGACTGTCACAAAACAAAAGAATTATTTCCAAAACATGCACCATGGCAATACACAGATAGACATAAAATACATGTATTGTAAGTTCAGTTGAAAATGTATGACGCCATGCAAGAAATTAGAATACCAATGCATGGCATAAAGATCCACATACTGACTGAGCAAAAAGTATAAAAACAATCTTGTTATGCTTTGCAACAGTTAGAAATTCAGGAAATCAATGAGCAAGATGCAGGTCTAAGTTCAGGTTATGATAACATGAGTAACAAAAAGTAAAATAAAAAAGTAAAGATGTCAAGAAAAAATATGAAATGCAAAGATGATGTACCTTTAGTGACTCAATCTCTGCCAATGCAAGACATTTTTGATATAGTGCATCAACCAACTGATCCCGTGTTTCTTCCATTTTTTTCTTGAATTTCTATCATGGAGAAAATATTTCAGATAGTCAGCATTAAGTAGGAGCTACTCTCTCCATTCCAAATTATAAGAGTATAAGACACTTTGTGTTTTTCTAGATACATTACTTTTACTATGTATCTAGACATAGTGTACATCTAGAAAAGCCAAAACATCTTCTAATTTGGAATGGAGGGAGTAATACATTTTCACAAAAAGAAAAAAAAAAAGGAAAAAAAACAAAGCACTACTTCCGTTTGAAATTATAAGGCACTTTTCATTTTTGTTAGGACAAGGTTTTGACCAACAATTACTCACTTATGTGATATAAAGCTTAGAAAGGAAGTACTATCTGTTACCTGTGCTTCTTCATCTTCAGGATCTGAATTTAGAGATAAATACTTGGCCAGTTCCTCTTTATCAATACTGTCCACAACCTCATCTGCTGCAGCAATAACCTGACCAAAATAACAGTGGAAAAAAAGAACTCTTGCTTGATAAGGAACAGTGAAATTGATTAAGGAGAGAAAAATGAAAGTTAATTTAAAAAGGGAGATAACTTATCAAAACACGGCACTAACATAAAAGTAATACACTTGAACTTTGCATTAGGTAGAAAATATAACATGATTTTATCTGGTAGATTAAAGGCATTAACCCATCTATGTGACACAAAAATGTCTTCTGTAAGTTGGAATAGGCACACGGAATAATCAGTTTATTTGGCCATAGCAAAACTTTTACCTGTGTGATTGTTTCCTAAGAGAAAAAAGCAACATTTTTATTTCATTAAACAGTGATGACATGAGCTAAAGTTTCTAATTCCAACACTAATCAGGCTTGCCAGAAAATCCAACTTAAGGATGCATAAATGGACCATGCAGGAATAGATGACAGTTCTATTGCACCAAATAAAGGGCCACTTTTTTTTTGGCAATATATGCACGTTGTCACTAGTAGTGAGTTTGGGCATTAACCAAACAGTTCCAACACACCAACCATAGGCATGGTAGATAGTTAAACAAGGACAGCTTCGAACAAGGACATCAAATTTGTAAATTCATTCAAGCATTGCTAAGTTTAGTAGTTAGGCATAAGATGCAGGGCACCAAAAATGAAATGGAACATCAGTCAATATTTACCTCTTTTTCATGGCTAATCTTATCATCATCAGTTCCTTTCTGGAGAACACATTCCAAAATCTTAGAAAGCAGAGGTGTGTACTTTGGATATTCTGACTGCCACATGCCAAGAAAGTTAAGTCAGCCGGAGTTACAGAACAAGAAAATACAATATAACTATTCAGTTTCTAGATTTTTTTATGACAATACTTTGTGGAAAGAGAATAAATAAGGTATATTATTTACATTGTTTTCTCAAATACACAGGACAACTGCATAACATTGCACTAAGAAGAATGTAATACAAAAAACACACCCAAAACACACCCTGTCAGAAGATTGCAAATGCACCAGGAGCAAAAAAACACGACCTCACCCAAACAAACCAAAACCTACTCAAATAATAGTAACCACCAGGGCTAGAAGTAGTGCATAGAAGGAAGCTGAGCCTAGCTCTGATGGGTGGGTATATGGATGCACGCCTAGACCACCCAGGTTAAGTCCTCATCGAAACAAGTTTGGATGTCAATCCATAGGTTGGTCTAGTTTAAAGCCACCTAGTTCCTCTTAGTGGATTAGTTTTTTTTAGTGCATAGTAATTCTGTAAAGTAAACATCCTAACAAGAAAAAAGAAATAAAGAGAAGGAAAAAAACTGTTAGTAAGCTACATGATACTCCAACTAAATATGATGGATGTATAAGCTCTGCACACAGAGACCAAGGATAATAAGTGTCCTCCCCACAATGCAACAATCGAAGCATCAAATCTGATGAGGACATTTCGTTGCCGTTAGTGTACGCCCACCACTGGCACATGTTGCACGTAAGGATTTAAATCAACCAGAGAACGGCAATTACCCATAACTATGCAAGCATTGTTATGTTGCGTGCATGCAGTACAAAGCTGATGCGCGCGTTGAAACCAAGAAAAAGCAGTGGTCACGCCAAACATGCTAAGTCAGTAAATTATGTAGGAACCAGATATATTTGGAGAAAACAGTTCTATAGGAAACAAAATCTAACTATTACATCAAAAGTGGACTGCAAGTTTGATCCAAGAACAGAATGATTTTTGTTAAGCCTCTTTGGTAGAAGAACTTTGAATAAAAGATTAAGACTTCACATGAAAGGCGAGACGAAACATATCAGATGAATGGTTTTTACAACATGAAAAATAGCACACCTTGAGTTTTCTTATACATTTATAGCATATTTATGATTTTCTTTTAGCCATTATGCATGGCACCCAAATTAAGCACACATAGACCTTCAAGTTTATGTCAACATGATGAGTAAAAACATGTGAAACAAGATAGAAAATTGTGAATAAGGAATTAAGGAAACATAGTTCTTGCAGATAAGATTTCCTACAGCTTCAGCTATAAAGGAGAGTCGACACATAGTTAGCAGACCGTTAGACTAGTGTATGTTTTGCATTGCGCTATCAGTAACATTTGATCTTTCTGGATACAGCTAATCATAAGAGAAACTATTATTAAGAACCGTATGCCAACGCTACCTTCAGAGAAGCCACAAGCTCCGACCAGGCAGACTTGTCCTCCTCAGTTTGTTGCTTAACACTGGAAAGAAACTTTATCTTGGTGTCTCGAACCTAGTCATGCAATACAATGATACATTGACGATTGTATTACTTCTCAAGAGTTTGGATGGCAATAAGAAAAAACCATCGTAATCATATATACAAAAATGATTTCATCATTATTTCCATGTAACTGAATTGACACTTATCTAATCAGCATACTAATATATTACATGTATCTAAAATTTGTTATCTGATGAAAACCTTCCAAAGCAATTAAGTTTCAGATAAAAAAATTGATGGAGCAGAATTAAGTTTCAGATAAAAAAATTGATGGAGCAGAACTTATTATGAAACAAACATTAGTATATGTACGAAGAAACCTAACTAAAAAGAACACTGAATTCCAATAAATAGTATTACTAGCAGATTAAATGTGTACCAACCTCCTCATCTAATTGCTCAGATACACTCTTTGTACCAACTGAAACCCCCTTTTCTTTATCATCATCAACCTGCAATAACTTGTATTGATTACGTCGAACAAGGAATGAACCGGCATGAAACAAAATAGATCCAAACATATATGAGAAAAAATGTAGAGCATAAATATATGCTGTACAAAAAGTATCAGGAATGTGTGCCTGTATGGTGATCCTGAACTGGAGATCCAGAACTAATACAAGGATGATCAAATAACAGCAACAAAGGTAGAAAACTGGGAGCTGGTGCATTCAATACTACTGACCTTCAATGGCAAAATGGTATATGAGATGCTATAAGATACTGGGGCATGTTGATTTTGTTCGTCTTTCTTGTTAAATGTGCTTACAGTACCATAGGTTATGGACCCAACCAAAACAGCCCCAGGTGGAGCATTCTGCAGAGCAATAAACAAATAACACAAAAAAAAAAAAAATCACATGACTGACAGTAGTGAAATCTAATCAAAGTTATACATCAAGAAGATAAATACCTTTGGGAGTTTTTCTCTAGATGGAGGACCCACATAGAATGCTTCAGGTTCGCTGAAAATGCAAACAATTGTTGTAACTAAGTGGAATTATAATAAGATAATCACAAACATTTGAGTAGGAGGTACCCTGGAACTAAAACAGTAGATTTGAAGATGCCACTTCCAACAATGGGGCCATCAGGTTCAGAGTAGAAACTCAATGGAACGAAATCCTGCAATAAGGTAATAACATCTACATCAGTCATATTGGTAGTCGGTCACTCGGTCTAAATGTGCACAATTCTTGGCTTTCACAATAAAACATGTTTGGATGAGGGGAGGTTTTGGATTTGGGTAAAACTTGAATTAAATCCTAGGAATTTAAATCCCAAATTCCCTAACTCAATAGGCCATCATTGGGAACAAACTAACTAACAAAAATATAAATGACTGCAAGGTCCACACTCCACAGAGCAAAAGGCATTGAGTTCAGTAAATCATCCTTGAGAGTTAAGACCATGAGCCAGGCAGTAGTAGCAACTATTGGGCAGGCAAACCTGACACCACCGTTTTGCTCAAACAAGCCTACAGAAACGAATGTAAGAAAATCTTATCTTCCAACCAATTCTGTGATCAATACTGTTGCTCAGACATAGAATCACCAGAACTCAGGAACATGTTGTTTCATTCATTCTTGCAGGCTTGTTCAAGTAGAAAGGTTAGTTGACAGGCTGGCATATTTCAGATGTACAAGCAGATGTAAACTAGTGATAGTAGTTTTGTATTATTGCCTTGTGTAGAAAACATATTCAAATAAGGGATGTCAACAAAAAAATCTAGTCCTTGCATGGGATATTCACAGCATCTTCAGAGTAAATCTCCAGAATAATGGGTATGAGGATATCAGCCCACCCATGACCAAAAGCATGTATTTCAAAGAGGTGGTTTATGACTTGCTCAAACTCAAATGAGACTCATTAGTAACATGAGTATTAGATAGAATACCTTTTTATCTAGTTTCCTCTCAATAAACAGAACCAATTCCTTGAGTTTCTCCAAGAATTGCACATTCTCATGCCTACACCATTAGACATATCAAAAAATAAACGAGACCATGGTAAGTGGAATAGCTTACAGCATCTGACAAGATAACCTTACATTTAAATTTAAATCTATCAAAGGCATCCACATCATGCTATTTGTTTTGCCATTCCATCATCATTTAATGCAACCTAATATTCTATTAGTTTGTTTATTCTTCCTTAACCTGCCCAGTTTTGACCCAGAAGTAATGTACGAACATGCATGTCCAGCTCAAACATACAACACCTTTATTTGCAGGGAAGTCCCGCTGCAACGGGCAGACTATTCTTCCAGTATTAAACAAAAAGGATTCCCATGTATTGCCATATGATTCAAAAGAATTTATTGTGCAATGAAACTACAACCAAAGCAACTATTGATATTTAAGGATTGAGAACAAAGCATGTATGAAATTTTAAAATTGCACAATTTATTCTTTTTGGCAAGAAGGCATAAGATTAACCCTTCACTTGCTGTGTCGCCTTTGTACAGTGTTGTTTCTCTTTTTTGGTTTTAAAAAAATTCACAGTGGGGGGCTCCCCTGCTCACGATTTGCCATCAGATAGCATGGTTTAAAGAGACATGATGCTAAGATGGTATAAAGTGAAACACGACTAATTAAGTGGCAAATACTCAGTGTGTAAATATCTTGGCTCTTGGAGCTGAGTTATTCAAGTTTCAATAATCAGTATCACATGGGCTATGGTGGCGTTGTGTATGGGTGGGGCAGGGGCTCGGTGCTTTTCTCGACCTGCATGAGAAGGTCCTCTTCTTAATGCAATGCCAGTGGACTGTCTTACCCCTGCAGGTCTGAGTTTTTTTTTAGTATCTTCCCCTTTAGTAAACCAGTAGGTTGGTTAGAGTTCTCACTGAGTACAGGTTGTGCAAAGATATAGTGTCATAATAAGTTACTCAATGTTACCCATGTGCAATCAATAATTTGCATATTATTTTTTAACACAATGTACATTTGCATATTATTAAAACAAGATGACTTTAAAAAAAATGAGAATGCATATGAAGATGCGAGAGATTTACCTTATATACAGTTGCAGCGTGTATTCGCCTTTTGAAAGTTTGACATAACTAGGGTAAACGTCTCCAGATGAGTAAATACGCTGATTAACAGAAAAAAAATATAAATTCTAAGCAAGGCAACATCAGATATGTTGGTTGGGCTAAAAAGGGGAGCAAGAGTAACAACGATGAATCATAGTGATATCTAGACAGAAATTCATGGCAAAATAAGTTAATACTTCCATAGTTTCTCTGATTCTCTCATATTTACAAAGTTGTATTTTTAAGAAGAGTGAAAACACAAAGTACAAAGTACACAATGATCCATGCAGAACAGGGAAAAGATGAGGATGAATTAATCAACAGAAGAGAAACAGCCAATGGAAAGAAAACATCTAAAATTCACCACCACTGGAAGGGACAAATATATTAAAGAAATGATTTTCCATAAGCAAAAGAAATGCACCTTGTTTGAATCTGATATTCTATAAAACTGAGACTCAAATTTGTTGTCATATATTCTGTTGTTAAGCAGTGGCACATGGGGCTTTATTTCAGCACTGTCTTCTAGTTTGAACTTGTAACTGCAGAGATTCAATGAGAGAAAAAAAATGAAAAAAAACAAACAAGCAAGTCTGAGTCTTGACAAGAATGTATAGGTATGTCAGAAGCAAATATAAACTCACGTCAAGGTCAGGGCAATAATTTGCTTGCCAGAGGGCAATCTATCACGGTCAGTGGGAAGTGAAGAAAGATTACACTCCACAGGTCGATAAGGCATCCTGATCTGCAATCTTAAAAGTCAATATATGGAAGGAAAAAAACTCTTCAGACTTCTACAGATTCTCAACTGACCTTGTTCAGGGTGGCAACAGGAACAAGCTTCTCTGATGCTAGAAGTGATCTAGCAACTATAAGCAAGGGTGACTCACCATCAAGGGTAGTTACTTTCTGATCAATGGATATTCCATGGAACACAATCTGCAATTTGTAATGAAAATATTCAGCAAGGAAATAGCTGCTATAAACAAATTGCCTCACCAGTCAACTTACAAATTTATCTAGGAAACGAAGGATTAAGGCCGATCAGAGAGAAAGAAGAAAGAAAGAAAACGATGTAGATAGAAGCACCTCAAAATCAACACAGGTAGGCTCATGGCTAGCAATTCCACTAGACCAGAACTGGGCTATGGACAACTCTAAAGTTAAGCCACCTTCTACAGGAAAACTGAAATTCTTTGAAGATGGAGAAGAGAAAGTAACAACAGCCTCCCATTTAACAGGCCGCTTCAGTGGACAGATCTGTCATATTTGATGTTAGAGATTGAATCTTAGAAATAGGAATTAAGATAAAATCCTATGTAGTATACCTGAACAGTATCCAAAAAGAACCTTCTAGGAGTATCAAAAGCTGATGTTCGCATAGTAACTTCCGCCCATGAAGCTCCAAAAGGTACATTTATGAACCTCCTTTCAATATGACCTGCAGGCAAGAATATGTATAAAAAAAGTTGCCTTTACTTTGAACCTAGAAAATTTGTCACTCCCTTCTTGTGTTGGTACACATTGGTGCTTAAAAGGTCCTCAAATATTCATAAGTGCAAACTATATTAAAATTAAGTGTACATCCAAAACCAAAAGATATATAAGTTAGCAAAAAAGGACTTTTAGCAGGCAGTAGCAATGAATACCAGATTGAAAAGAAAGGTTTGAAATTGACAATAGTGGTGGCTCTCCCAATAGAGTAATAGGCTTTATTACAGTAATTGGCACACGGAAAATAGGTCCACGCCATGGTGCTTTGTAATCTATGCCATAAACTTCAAAATAGTGAAGGCCGGTGCTGATATTGGCAGGATTGACAACAATGCTGCAAAGAAGTCAAAGAAAAAACAATGAAGGGTTTCACTTGAAAGAATTGAAATCATGTACTGATCAAATGATTTCAAGGTTTTAAAAAACGCTAAACGCTAGGTGAACGCTTGCCTATGGTTTAGAGTTTTTTGTGATTAAACGTAGATTAAACATGATTAAACGTGTGTTGTGATTAAACGACACTG
>JAKNSH010471524.1:0-15063 GCA_027790015.1 Cymbopogon flexuosus
CAAAACCCCTCTGTTTGGAATTTACGAACCAAACCCCCCCCCCCCCCTCCCTCCCCCCCCTTCTCTCCCCCTTCCCCCCGGGGGGGGGGGGGGGGGCATGGTTTTGTTGGTTCTCCAAAATACCACTTAAAATTCACCAGAAAAGTGTAGTCCACAAAACTAATTTCTGTACTATATTTTGTTGTTATTACATGATGATGATCATAGTTTTAGAACATTTGTGTTCCATGCTGCTTACCTCTTTCAAGGAATACCTGCTTCAGTTCAGTCAGTTTGATTGGATGCAGAGAACCAGCGACGTGTTGCTCTTACATTTCAATATTGGCAATATCTTATCAATTATTTTATCATATATGTTTCTCTAAATTTAGTTCGCAGGTTAGCTTTCCAGCAAATACAAACATTCTCTATGTTGATCTGCAAGCAGTAAAGGAAGTTGGATCTCGCCAAAATGCTAGTTGCTTACCAGGGATGGTCCTGAATTTGAAAAAGGCAGTATTGTACGTCAACCATCTCGGCTTTGAGTGTAGGTATTTCCTTTCCAGTAATTCACCTTAAACTTCTAATCTTGTTTATATGCCTTGAGTTTTTGGTAGTGGATGCTTAGGGTATTAGGGTTAGGCTTATCAGTTATCACACATGATGATTTCAGAAGCTAGCTTGCAGCATCAGTTATTTATGTATAAAAGACTTGTTTTATCAGTTTGGCCTGAACCCATTGTGTATTGCTTTGTGGTTGATGTAAATTGGCAAGTAAACCTGCAAGTAACTGCACTGAGGTGGCTATGGCTTATTTCTAGTGAATAATAGATAGGCCCCTAAACATGCATAAAGGCATTCAAAGTGGACCCTGTCCTTAATACTATGATAGAAGTATATATAACATATCGTATAATCCTAAATCACCTGGCAAGGTGAGGCAAGTGCAGCGAGGCAACATGAGTGGAAGCAGAGAACCAAACAAGGCTAAAATTTACAACACTACAATCAGAATCACGTTCTGGAGCAGTTTGCCTTTTGCTGCCCCTCTATCTTCTTCTCCAGAAATTAGAACCTGCATATGCACTCAGCTGCTCAGGCATGCGGTGGAGGTCAGATACTGGCCAACTCCTGCATCTGTTCAAGCACCACACGGAAGGAAGCAGCATCAATTTGAGTTTGTGTTGGACTTGAGTTTCACTGGCCGGAGAGCAGCTGGTTTGCACTTGTGTAGATTGGTTTGATGGGTAGCAGTAGATTGCTATCCACCTATCCTTCTGCTGCTAAGCAAGCAAGTCTTTTTTGTGGTTTGTGGAACAAGAAACTTGATCCCAGCGTCAACTCCATGACCCAGCAACATGGACGTCAACTTGCATCACAAGGTGCTGGGTTCTGAAGTGAAGGCATCTATCCAAGCAAGGAAACTCGATTTCAACTATAAGGTGCTCGATTTTACCACATTGCTTTATAAGCGCTGTGAGTTCATTAATCGTGTGGGAAGGCATTGATTCAGCAGGGACTCTTGCTCCAGTGGATGCAGAGGAGCTTGTTCAGAGAGGAACAATGCCAGCAAAGCCAACCTTGCCTGCGCATGAGGGCCAATTTGTCTCACCAGCGTGGGCATGAAAATCCTTGCCAAGTTGAGCTAGATTGCAGGCCATAGCCAGTTTTAAAGACTGCCAATTGCATAGCCTTGGCATGCTCTTTATTTACTATTACATCAGTGGCGGAGCTGAGCATGAAATCAAGGGAGGGCCAACTTTACAAAACACAAGTGAAATATAATTGACATCACAAATAAAACCATATATATACTATATATTTAACTAGTCACATACGAATATCAAGTGTTAGACTAATCTTAACCAAGTTATGGACTAAGCCTAGCTATTTATATATATTTATAGTTAGTCACAATTCACAAAATATAAGTGATCATGAACTAATAAACAAGCAAAGCCAAAATATATATCAGACGACATGTAGGACTATCAGATTCTAAAAGTCTGCTAAGATCCTTGAAATCTGAGATTATATCATCATAGGTGTAGTGTAGTGTTGTACAGTTTCATCTTCGACCCTGAAGAAGCAAGCTGTTGGCACCTTACAGGTTGCAACTTGCAAGCATGCTGCTAGTGCTAGCGTTGCTGGCTTGCTGCAAAGTGCGTGCTGCGCTGCTGCAGAGAAGTGTGGCGACGACAAGGCGGCCACCACCGCTGCTAGACGTGCGCAGGAGTCAGGACTTAGGACGACGGCGATGGCGTCAGGGCGGGTCACGAGTAGAGCAGATGCAGGCTGCGGTCTCTGCTCAGCAGCCTCGGCTGGCACCTAGCGGTCCGCCGTCGAGCACTCAAGCTTGACTGCTATCTCACACCTGTTCAACTCTAGGCTTGGCTTTCTTTGCGTGGGCGCCTGAAGAGGACTTGCTAATGTCGTTCTAGACAAGGGGGGGCCGGAGCCCAGTTTGGCCCCAACGAGGCTCCGCCAGTGTATTACATTGTGCTGAGTATTGACGACATAATTGCTTCCGCAAGATGTTGTCTTGTAACTTGTATGTGGGAGGTGGGAATAAATTGGATATATATGAAAGTCACATTTAATTATTATTATGGTTCTATTGCTTATTTTAGGTCACTTGTTCTGATTCTACTGCTTACTCTTTCCAATCATTTTTTTTTACAGTGCTGCTGGAGGCAGGCTAGAGTGCACAATGCAAAACATTGCAGATGATTTTATGAACACTTATAACTACAGATGCAGCAAAGGAATAGAAAGTATGTAGGTAGTTAACATTTGTTAACTGGTTTATTAATTTTTCTGTGCAACTATTATTCGCTTCATTATGTTGACTTTACCTATTTCATATTTAACAGGTGAGCTTAACACTTTCATTGTATATAATGAAAGGAAAAGGGTCACTTCATCAGCTAAAAGGAAGCTGAAATCAGAAGACAGATCATTGCACCAGGTTAATATTTTTACCCTGTCTTCCAATGCATAGATTCACATGCCAATCAGTGCGGAACTGCAGATTAACAATGCTGGCCACCGTTCCTTAGTATATACAATAATAAACTTTTTGTCAACATTCCTGTGTTGGTGTACATTTTGTAAAGCAGTGAATCACGCAAACTTGCTTTTTCATACAAACTGTAAAGTAAAATTATCTTGTGTTGTTAGTTACTTTATGTTCCTAAGTTTTGTATTCAGTAGGTCATCAACCAGCAATGTGTAGCACCAAGTACACTACCTGATATGCTGATGTTGACTTGAATGAGTTTGGTAGCCCTAATGGGCCTGCCAGGCCTTATTTCCTTAATGGAGTGGCATTAGCTCTACCATTCTGTTACAGAGATAAAATGCTTACTTGCTTAATTTCTTCTGGAGACAGGGTGTGTTGATAATAGCATGATAATATTGACATGACATCTTTTCTGAAACTATTTCTTCTGTATGTAGAATGTTTGTTAAGTCTTATGTTATTGAACATGCAGTTGTAACTTAGCTGAAATTTTTTCTGACTCATGATTCAAAACATACACTTTGGTTGATCTACAGACTCCAGAGGGTTCACTCCTTGACATTATGCGTAATGCTCATGACCTCCTTTCCAGTTGCAGCATAGATATCCCCATGGTAATTGTACTTCTGTACCTTGTCTTTGTGAATTTATTTCACATTTGGCATGAGTTAGCCTTCCATGTGGTATCAACCTACAGGCGTTTTGCTGGACTATCTTTTCTCATAATCTATTTTAAGTGATTTTTAGTCATGAAGTGTTTTTCTTTTTCTTTTAATTTATTTAAAACATTTTCAAACATCAGGTTAAAGACAACAGCGAGTATATGCATTCTGGACCGCCATTTCTTATATTTCTTCATCCTGCTCTAGGCCCATTTTGGGATATCATACGACAAAAGGTATGGTGTTGTATGCATTTGATGGGAAGACATGATATTGGTATCTTTCTTCTCTCCATTATTTTATTCTACCTGAGATATGTCTTTGAGCTGCAACTGACCAAGCAAGATTGAGAAGGGCAGAGTTATTTTTCCTTTGTATTCCAGAGTTATTTTTCCTTTCTATTCCACTTTGCCTATGTAGTTTCGTGCAACAAGATTGACATTGCTTATCATCCCTCATGAACACTGAGCATAACGAACATATCATTTGACAGTTCTTGAACATGTCATGGTACACTCTTTGATCTGCATTTAGTTCACATATACCAAGGATTCTGTCAAAAATGAACATTCTGTTGTTTGGGACAGTACTGATCATACCGCAATATCTGAACACAGACTAAGCAACTTTCACTGTTGCCTAATGTGACATAATGGCATGTTCCTAATATCTTATATGCATAAAATGTAACGTTGAGCTTGAGCATGTTGTGCATGAAAGATATGAACTGTTGTGAATGTTTGTAGAAGATGGGTCACTTGCAGCACAAGCAACTTGAAATTGAATGAAAGACTAATTGCTTATGTCATGTCAAAAAGATAAAAAAGGAAATGCAGTAGAATTACCATTAAAAACGTTCTGTGAGATGGGAAAGCTGCTCCGTCCTCTATGGACTGTTATACTCAGTTTCTAATACTTGATTTCTTACTTCTAAACATTGTCTATATCTTTTGTTGTATTCTTTGCCTTGTCTACTTATTATGGTCACCAAAATGTCTCCATGCAGTTCGTAGGTGGTTCTGTTTCTAAAGGTTCAGAGTTGCAAATAGAGGTGGCAGAGTTTCAATGGAAAGATGTTGAGGTAACAATCAAAACGATAATTTTTTATGTTACTTTGCTTGTTTGTACAAACTAAGTTTATTATGTTAAATTCTTATAAGCTGGACGGAAGCCTTATTATTCTAGCTGACAACATCATGGGTTCAACCAAGAAGAACAAAAATGGTGAACAGATACTGCACTATGGTTCCAGGTTGTAACCTACTTTTAAACACATGGTTGCTATAAACATCTGCCCAGTTAGTATGGAACTCTAATGCCACGTTTGTTGAAAGGTGTGGGAGATGCAGACTGCAAAGTGTTAAAGTTGTGAATGAAGGGATCAATTGGACTTCTCCCAATAATGTCTATTGGAAGCATGATGTGGAGAGATCAGAATCTGTAAAGATTATTCTTCATGGAAATGCAGAATTTGAGGCAAAAGATGTAGTCTTGAAGGTGCAATTATTAATAAACAGCATTCTTTTTCGTTGGTCTTTGTCTTATTTTTTTCTCCTTGTTTTATTAGGGTAACCATGTATTTGAAGTACCCGATGGTCATAGAATGTGCATCATTAAGGACAGAGCAGGTTTGTTAATTAGCAGTGGCCTATGATTCTTTCTGTGCTCTTTTTTATTCATCATTTACTAGTTGATGAGTGGGCGAACATTTTAGATTTTACTTTGCAAGTTGTGAAATTTATCATAAATTTGTGTTCTGAAATGTTTATCGTTTAATTTCTGCTATTTTGAGCAATGGATATAACTTGGTTAAATTTCGTTCTCTTTAAGAGTAGTAATAATTAGATTTCAGAAAAGATTCATGCACTTATGCATAAAAATAAAAATATTTTGGGTTCAAAGTTCGCTTCTATCTTTACTCCCCCCACCCCACTATTATGTCATGCACCTGATGAATGACTTCCTTCTTGTCCAACAGGTTTTGTTGTTAAATTGGATCTTATACGTGACGAACTGATGGACAGTGGAACCTGGCATTGGAAGTATTCAGTTGATGGCGTCCATGTAAAGTTGAACATGGTAGAACTATAAAGGGGTATCAACTATAGATTCTTGATTCATTGATCTCTGGCCAGCTTAATTTTATTGAGGGCACACGTTGGTTTGACTTTAGTCTAGATTGTAGGTGATGACTTGTTGTAAAGATAAGGAAGCTTTGTTTTCGTACAGTAGATCTCAACTATTTCCTTCATTGAAGAGGTGATGTACAAGAATAGATATTTTTAAAACATGAGGAGAATACTCGTTCTCCGAAGTTATCAAAGAACATTGGTCTTGTTTGCTTTCATTATTGTTATATTTGTGTTAGTTTGTGGATGTCTGACTGTCACTGGCACCCAGTTACAGCTTCTTAGAAGATTTCAGGTATGTCAGAATTGCCTATGTTAGCAAAATGTTAGTCTGTTAGTTATATTACCTTTCGGATTTGGATGTTTCAACCAATGTGGTGCTTTATAGGAATTCTTTTATTTTTGCTGCAGCACTGTAATCAATCTGGAACATTGGTGATGAAACCTGAAACTGACTACTTCACAGGTAAGGAGAACTATGTACTGTACAAAATAATCGGGTCTGAGGTAACTGAATATGTGTTAACACTTAACAAAGTTAGGAAGCTCAACATGGTTTTACTGTTGAGCTTTATCAATACAGTCTGCATGTCAGTGTTGTTTTGAACTGAATAGCACAGTACAACAACAACAACAACAACAACTGAATAGCACAGTCAAAATCACTTTTCCAGTTTCTCCTTGAATTGCTATTCAAAGATGCTTAGATTTGACAAACAAAATTGATTTGCCAAAATGTATTCTTTGAATGAATGGCATCTGCATAGTCATATTAGACATTCTTTTTACTTAAAAAGAGTGTTGTTGCTGACTTATAACAAAAATGCTTACCATTCTATTTGATTTAGTAATTGGTTTGCAGATCACAAAGCACCCAGGCACCTAAGGCTTATCTATTTGACTTGGTGCATAAATAATTGATGGGATAGCCGCCGTATTAATCTAGTACTACCTGTTATAAAGTGTTGATGTTGTCCAGTGATTCACCTTGCCAGATCCAGGAGGCAAGCTTGAAACTGATTACTTTATGATGGCCCTAGATGTTTATCTCAACTTGGTGACTCAATGATTCAGCAGTGTTACATGATGGTGGATATGTCTCCCAGCAGTTGAGGTCCAGTGAGTATTTCCAGTGCACCTGGATGCTTTGTGACCTGCATTTGCATAATTGCATGTAGTCATGTAGAGCAGTACTAATGGTACTTGATAAATAGTTATTCTGATACTGGTTGCTCTGGTCTCCACCTGTTTGCCATAGCATGCATTCATGTGCTTCAACACTTCATGCAAGCATAGATGATTGACATTGGATATCAAGTTGTGTTTAGAAAATTCGTTGTTGATGATAAATTAGAGAGCCATTAGAATTTAGCAGACTGTACCAGTTGAGATTAGCAACTGCCCTGGTTAGACGGCCATTTCCTTACACGGTGTTGTTTCCTTATTGTATAATGATGTTTGTTTCTGAGCTACTATGTGTGTTGTCTAATGTTGTTCTGCTATTGATTGTGTGCTGTAAGATCCACATTTTCATAGTTTTGATATAGTGGTGCATCCATTTTTGGCATGCTCTACTTTGTTCAGAAATCTGTATAGGGTTATCTTGCTGCAACATTTGGAGCAACTCACACGTCTTGTTAGGGCCGTAGATGGTTTCCATTTGAATGTTCGGTTAAATCCACCCCATTATTCGAAGTTTGTTTTTCTGTAGCTTTATGAAGCTTTACCAGACACTTCTAGGAGATATATGGCATTATTACTTGTGATTTGCTGTTTTACATTTATTTTGATTGCTAATGCAACCTTAGGAGGTTCAGTTGGTTGCATAATTTAATTACATGGTATCACTTCTGTATGAATCTACTCCGGCGGACGGATTGTCTGTTCCCCAGATTCACATTTTCCGATCCAGGAAGCAAGCCTCAGATGGATTGCCAGAACCAGTGGTACTTTATCGGGGTACCAGGAAGAAGTTTATCTCAACTTGTTGGCTTCATTACTCGGCAATGTTACATGATGGTCGACATGTCTCCCAACATTTTTGCTCCGGTGAGTGTCCCGGTCCACCTGGTCGCTTTGAGGGATCTTCTTTTACATTGGCCTTGTTTGGATTCGGGGGCTAGAGCTAGAGTTGGCTAGTTTATGCCAAACTAGCCCTAAAGTAGCCAAACAGGAGGGCTAGGGTTAGTTTTTTCCCTCTAGCCCACCAAAAAAACTCTCCCCTCTAAGGAGTGCTTATTGGGCTAGTTTGCTCCCCACCAACCTTATCCGTCACACCAGATCCGGTTTCTCTCTCTCCTCAACTCCCGTCGGTCTCCCGCACACGAGCTAGCCACACTAGATCTGGATAAGAGTATGGTTTAAATGAGACAAATTATAAGAAAAGTGTATTTATTGTGAACAAGTCGTTGGATCCAAAAACCTCAATGGTTAGAGCTAGTTTGGACTAAAGCTAGAGCTATAAATTAACTCCGGCTCTAGCCGGGCTAGAGGGATCCAAACAGGGCCATAGTTTAATGCAGATTAAAACAATAAGAATTCATAAATCACTATTTTGAAACTGGTCGCTCTAGTCTTCGGCTGCTTGCCACAGCATGCATTCAGATGCTTCACCTGTTTCAACTTGCAAGTATAGAGTATTGGCGACTTGGAGTCGTCAAATTGTGGTTTGTAAATTCCATGGGCCTGGGGGTTACTATTATAAGCCGATAGAGATGCTGCAGTTAAGACCATACCCATGCTATTAATGATTACCCAAGTTGTTCACCCCATTTCGTGGGGCATTGGAGTGTCGACACGATAAAGATGGTCGCGCTCTGAGGGCATACAGTCTGTGCTCTGTGCTCTGTAGCCAGTTCAAAGAGACCACTAACCTTGCGATCAACCCGCTTAGCAGAGAATGTCTTGAGTTCATACGAGCGCAAGAAAATCTTATACACAGTTCATCGGGCCGTCTTCTTTTATGACCGCAAGATCATAAGCATGCATTTAGTCGCTTGACTGACATGAACCGGGCCATGTGTAATCTATTTCCGTGAAACTGCGTAGGCTTTTCGGCTTTAGCATAGATTGCCCAATTCTGTAGAACAGTATATTAACGCAACGGACCATAGTAGTCTGGACGTCGTGTATCATCAACAGCGACTCGACAAGTACATACACAAGGAAGCAGCAGATTCCGAGAAGGTGCGGCTGATCTACACTTATAGTATGGTGCATGTTGCAGGTATGAAGTCTGCAAACTTCATGAGCCAGAGCCGCATGACCATAAGCCATGGTTTACCATTACCTTTACCTTTCCATGCTCCACGTGCTTTCCATTTTAGCTTTCATTCGTCGACTTGAATCTCCTCAACTAACACGCACAGAAATGACAAGATGGACATATACTTGAACAGTTCAAGTCGTGATATGGAATGAAATGACTGCTCCACTTGATTAAACAGTTCAGCAAGTCGTGATATGTTCTTGTCATCTTCAGAACAGTCTGGAGTCGTGTCTCTAGCGAGCAGAGAAGGGAAAGAATGGAAAAGCGCTCTACGCAACGCAACACCGTGTGCCATTCGTGGCTGCCGGGTTGACCTTCCTGTCTTGGTCTCTCTTCGCCTCGCAATCCAATTGGTCGCTCCCTTCATGCCGGTCACGAATTCCCTCCGGACCCCGCTGTCCAACTATGGTCCACTTGGTTAACCAGCATAACTAATTGCAGATCAAACACAAGTTCGTGAAGCCACGAACCAGTTAATCACCCATATAAAACGTCCTAGCCGCATCAGATTAAACGAGCGCGCGCACGCTAGCATAGCAGAGCAGCTAGCCACCACCGAACCGAGCTGCTCGCGTCTCCTCCGTTCCGTCCCGCCCTGCACGTACGGAGCGAGCGGAGATGGCGGCGTCGGGCGGCGCGTACGCGGCGCAGCTCCCGGCTGTGCCGGACTGGCTGAACAAGGGCGACAACGCGTGGCAGCTGACGGCGGCGACGCTGGTGGGCATCCAGTCGATGCCTGGTCTCGTGGTCCTCTACGGCAGCATCGTGAAGAAGAAGTGGGCGGTGAACTCGGCCTTCATGGCGCTCTACGCGTACGCGTCGTCGTTGCTGGTGTGGGTGCTGGTGGGGTTCCGCATGGCGTTCGGCGAGCGGCTGCTCCCTTTCTGGGGCAAGGCCGGCGTGGCGCTCTCCCAGGACTACCTCGTCCGGCGCGCCTCGCTGTCGGCCACCGCGCACGGCGACACGCCCCGCACCGAGCCGCTCTATCCGGAGGCCACGCTGGTGCTGTTCCAGTTCGAGTTCGCCGCCATCACGCTGGTGCTCCTGGCGGGCTCCGTGCTGGGACGCATGAACATCAAGGCCTGGATGCTCTTCACCCCGCTCTGGCTCCTCTTCTCCTACACCGTCGGCGCTTTCAGCCTCTGGGGCGGTGGGTTCCTCTACCACTGGGGCGTCATCGACTACTCCGGCGGTTACGTCATCCACCTCTCCTCCGGCGTCGCCGGCTTCACCGCCGCCTACTGGGTACGCCTGTGACTTCCGTTGAGTCGTGATCGGTCCCTATTCCCATCCCTAGTTCTTCCCTACGTCGTCACCGGAATGGTGACGTCACTCTGCTCCGGCCTGCCTGCGGCGAGGTCAGGTCGCTGTTCCGGCGGCTCGGGTTTGGGTAACGTGTTAGGTAGGTGTGGACCGTATAGACGGTACTATATTAATTTTGACATCTCCAGCAGGGCAGAGTGTGGATTCCTCGCGGAGACGCCACTGTGTGGGAATGCATGCCCAGCAAGCATCACAGATTCACGATAATAGAATAGAATCATCAGCAAGCAGCCTGTCTAGATTCAAAGTCTTCTTGGAAGAAATTAATGTGTCCGGCCGGTTGCAAACCCAATTTTTTTCCCCTGCCACTTTTGACAACCACATGACACTAGCATGTTGCTGATGGCTGCGCAGCGGAAAGGCCAAGAACTTTAACCCCAAGAAACATGTGAACAAATCGGAGTGGATAGGATAGCCTCCATCTCCGTCGTCTGCTCTCTGCTTGGCGGTGGCTGTAGCCGCCGAGGCCGACGGACGCCTCCCATGGCCATGGCTGACTCGACGCAAGTTGTTGCTGATCGATGTTGACGCTAGGGGTCCTCAAGTCTGAATTGTCGTGTCATCATCTTGCAATGGCTGAGATGGTGACGGCTGTTGGTTTTTGTTTTGTGTTGTCTGACAGGTGGGGCCGAGGCTGAAGAGCGACCGGGAGCGCTTCTCCCCGAACAACATCCTGCTGATGATCGCCGGCGGCGGGCTGCTGTGGATGGGGTGGGCGGGGTTCAACGGCGGCGCGCCCTACGCCGCCAACATCGCGGCGTCCGTGGCCGTGCTCAACACCAACGTCTCCGCCGCCACCAGCCTCCTCACCTGGACCTGCCTCGACGTCATCTTCTTCAGCAAGCCGTCCGTCATCGGCGCCGTGCAGGGCATGATGACGGGCCTCGTCTGCATCACCCCCGGAGCAGGTAAATAAACAAACCATTGTCCACCTCTCCCCGTACGGCCTTTTGCCTCTCCGTACGGCCAAGAAACTTCTATTAATCTCACGGGGTCGCGTCGCGTACTGCGCCGAGACGACATTCTGCTGATTGGGTTGATGGAGCATCCGGCATTTGGCTGTATTATGCAATTTTGCCTAACTAAATCAGGTTTCATTTCAACGTCAACCGATCAGAACGGAAAAAAAAAGCTATTGCAATCAAAAGAGGACGGCGGAAAACGGGCAACCGGCAGCCAATCAGGCTCCAACGAAAGCGAAATATGTAGCGCCAAACACGTTCTCGGCGCCGCGCCTCACTGGCCGCCGTGTTCATACTTTATTTGCTCGATCGCGACATGATCCGGAAAATTGCTTTGTGAAAAATGGTGTTAAGCTTCCGTGTGCATGCAGGACTGGTGCAGACATGGGCGGCGGTGATCATGGGCGTGTTCGCGGGGAGCGTGCCGTGGTTCACCATGATGATCCTGCACAAGAAGTCGGCGCTGCTGATGCGGGTGGACGACACGCTGGCGGTGTTCCACACGCACGCCGTGGCGGGGCTGCTGGGCGGCATCCTGACGGGGCTGCTGGCCACGCCGGAGCTGCTGGAGATCGAGTCCCCGGTGCCGGGCCTCCGCGGCGCGTTCTACGGCGGCGGGTTCCGGCAGGTCGGCAAGCAGCTGGCGGGCGCCGCATTCGTGGTGGCGTGGAACGTCGTGGTCACGTCCATCATCCTGCTCGCCATCGGCCTCGTTGTGCCGCTCAGGATGCCCGACGACCAGCTCATGATCGGCGACGACGCCGCGCACGGCGAGGAGGCCTACGCGCTCTGGGGCGACGGCGAGAAGTTCGACGCCGCCAGGCATGACGCGACCAGGGGCGGCGGCGGCGGTGGCATGATGGATCGGGATGGGTCGGGGGATCAGCGGATGTCAGGCATGGTGGGAGCCAGGGGCGTCACCATTCAGCTGTAGGCGCGCGATGACACGGCCCCCGAGAAAAGAGCAATGTTTTTTCTCATGTTTTTAGGCCTTTTATATTAGCAAAAAGAAAGGCTTCTCAGATCCATGTACCATATTTGGGCCACAGGCCCAGAGAGTGTAGTTACTGATTATTCAGGCGACAAGCACATGTAAAGTTCCCCTTTTATTTGATCAAAATTATTACAAGGTTGCCACACAAATACAAACCACACCGGCCAACAGGGATGTGAAGTACTATGGTCTATGGAGTTAGTTGGTGACGACTCCTTGGAACACAGCGTTCAGCTCGGCTTCCTCCAGCACGTGCCCCTGGATGGCTTCCAAGAGCTTATCCCTGGTCACCTGCAATTTTCAATCACAAAATCAAGAACAGCACTTAGCACGCTCGGAACAAAATTCAAGCGTCAAACATTTGTACACGCATGCCTACGCGAACGAACGTACCTTGTTGCCGAGGTGCAACTCGTCGTCGAGCGCGTAGAGCTTGAACTGGATGCGGTGGCCATGGGAGGGCGGCACGGGGCCACGCCACCCAGGCTGCTTCCAGTCGTTGACGCCCTCCAGCAAGCCGGCGAAGTCGCGGCCCGGAGGCGCGGTGGCGCCGCCCGCCCTGCCGGAGAACCCCTCGGGGAGGCCCTTCATGGTGGGCGGGATGTTGGCCACCACCCAGTGCGTCCACGGGACGGGGTCGGCGTCGACGTCCTGCACCACCAGCGCCAGCGAGCGCGTGCCGTCGGGCACGCCGTACCACTCCAGCGGCGGCGACACGTCCTTCTTGGCGCCCTGCCCCTCCGCCGAGTACTGCCGCGTCAGCCGCCCGCCGTGCGCCGTGATCGCGTGCGACACCAGCCTCAGCCCGCCGTCCTCCGGCAGGGTGGCCGCCGGTGATTTGATGACGCTGATGCTGCTCATGCCGCTGGCTGGCCTGCGACTGCGATGCGATGCGATGCCCCGATTGCTTCGTGTGTGCGTTGCTTCTTTTGCCGATTGAGTGTTCTGGCTAGTTCCCTCGAGCTCGTGTTTGTGTGTGTGAGGACGGATGGCGACGGCGTCAAGTGAGAGCCTTAAATAAAGGGGGCAGTGGCGCTCGGCGGACGCGTGTCCCGGCGGCGAGGGGGGACGTGGAGACGGCGCTAGAATCGTGTCGTGCCTTCCTGATGCCAGAGGCGGGACCGACCGGGCGCCGGTCATGAGAACATTCCAGAAACTTATACAGCTCAAGCATCGATTAGCGCTAGCTTACGGCGGTGTTTATAATTGTGATTCTGAGTGCTAAAATCTCGAGAGGGTTCGAGTTTGACGCTCTCGCGTTGCCTTTCCCGGAGCCTTTAGATGGGCCGTATGCGGGCTTCTCTTGATGAACCAGTTCAGATGGGCTTGACGCGTTCCAGTCGACTCAAAAAGATGTAGCCCAAAAAACTCTCGCAGCGTTTACTCCAGGAGCCGGCGTCTCTGAGTGTTAAAATCCTCAAATCAGTATACTTCTCCAACAGGGATTTTTTGGAGGCGGGTTTGGGATCCTCACCCTCCAAAATTTGGCGGTCTATGTTAGATGGCCGAGAGGTGTTGCAGATGGGCCTGATTAGAAGAATTGGTACTGGCACGAGTACGTCGGTTTGGAACATGGATTGGCTACCGACTGAGAGTTTGCGCCGGCCGATCCCGTGCCGGGCACCTAACCCGCCGCAGTTGGTCTCTGAACTAATCGACCAAACGATGGCATCGTGGGATCAGTGTAAACTGCAACGTTTCTTCTCGCCAGCGGACAAGGATGTAATCTTAAATATTCCACTAAGCCTGAAGTCACAAGAGGATTTTTGGGCTTGGCATCATGAGAAGAGTGGAGTCTTCTCGGTACGATCAGCCTATAGAATGCTGTGCTTTACGCGTGCTCTGTTAGAACGCCCAGCAAGGTCTGATAGGAAAAAAGCAGAGGGAGAATGGAGTGATCTCTGGCGTGTCAATGTTCCATCAAAAGTAAGCATCTTTCTCTGGAGATTAGCAAAGTGCTCGCTGCCATCAGCGGATGTCCTCCAGCATAGGAACATGGCTGAGCATGGAAACTGTACCCTGTGCGGGGCAGTAGACTCTTGGCGACATTCCCTGTTGGAGTGCCATATGGCAAAGTGTGTGTGGGCATTGGAGAGGGAAGAGATAGTTGAACATCTTTGTGAATCACATGAGATGGACTCAAGAGGATGGTTAGCAAAGCTTTTTGATACCCTACCACATCCAGATGCAGTGAGGGTTTCGGTGTCACTTTGGGCGATCTGGTACGCAAGAAGAAAGGCTGTCCATGAGAATATTTTCCAGAGTCCCTTGTCAACACATTGCTTCATAAATAGATATTGTGACGAGCTGCAAGAAGTGAATCCAAAGCCGAAGCACCTACCGAAGGTGGGTGGACAGAATAAAACATGCAGATGGCTACCGCCCCAGGTCGGTTTCGTGAAGATCAATGTCGACGCTGCTCTATCAAAGAATTCAAAGAAGATTGCGGTGGCTGCTATAGCAAGAGATCAGGATGGTGTTTTCCTGGGAGCATCAGGTCTGGTTCTTGAGGGGATTACTGAAGCTGAAATCGCTGAAGCCGTAGCATGCAGAGAAGGACTTGATCTCGCTGCCGATCTAAATATATCATTCATCAGAATTGCCTCGGATTGCGAGAATGTCGTCAGAAGCTTGAAGGGGCCAGGGATGGGTGTATACGGGCAGATTGTTCGGGAGATCAAGGCTAGATCGGATGACTTTCAACAAGTCGATTTTGTTCATGAA